>JANSJP010000172.1:0-138800 GCA_024734325.1 Lactarius hatsudake | reverse complement strand
TCCGTCAAGGAGACATTCGCCCTCGTCCGAGGGCACGCCAACCAACACCGGCTCGACACGGGGTCAATGCCTTACACGACGTAGGGCCTAAAGCTGAGTTGCATCGCTACCGCCACCTACAGGCACGAAGCTGAGCGAGTCGAGCAGCGTCTTCATGCCCTGGCCCAAGCCTTGGGGGCATTCAAGGGGAACTCACTCGCAGCAGTTCCGGTTGGATGGCGGACATTCATAACCAGGTGGAGTCAGTTCAGCAGGATGGTTAGGGGTATCGGACCTATTCGGCGCCGGGGTCGTCGCGGCTGAAAAGGGGGTGATGTCATGGCATGAAGTGAACTCTTACTTTACAGTGATGACCCTTAGTAAGACGTAATGTGTCATGGACAGTCGTATCAGTCAGCTTAGAAGTACAGTATCACATGCCGATGTGGCATGACTCATTCCTAGGACAGCTGTAGTAGGGTTCAAGCTACTTACGCTACTAGTCATACGGATTCGGGAGGAGCTTTAAAGCGGCCTCACACATGTATAAATAGTGGCTTGATAAGACCGAGATAAGCCATCTTGGTCTTCTTCAATCACCACTTTCATTCGTCGTCTCTCTCTCGCGTGCCCTCCTCGCTTGTCTCCTTCGAGCAAGTCGTCCTTATCAATCGCCTAGTGACTCGAGTGTCCTAGTGCCGGAGTTACCCGTGTCCGTGCCTTAACAGACGCCGTGTCACATATCCAAGTCACTGACTTGTCTTCAAGATATTCGCTAAGTCGTGAACGCCCTTTCGCAGTCCAAGTCGGACTAACGCCAGTGGTGGCGTTACAACGGATGGAGAGACTGAGCGAGTCAATCAAGAGCTCGAGCAATACCTTCGCGTTTTCTGCAACTTCCAAGCAGATAATTGGGCAGAGTTGATCCCATTCATGGAGTTTGCACACAATGTTCGGCAACATAGTGCGACGAAGAAATCACCCTTCGAAGTGTGGTATGGGTTCAAACCCGAGTTCATTCCTCCCATCCACTTCACGACCCGAATCCCTGCAGCCGAAGACCGGCTGAACACCCTGAATCAATCCGTTCTGAGGTTACCGCAGCGCTAAAGTAGTGGCAGAAATTATGCGAAATTCCAAGTCACAAGTCCCATCCCGAGTATTCAAGCCTGGAGAGTTAGTCTGGTTGGAAGGAACCAATATCCATACCACACATCCCAAGCCCAAGCTTGCCCCCCGACGCCATGGTCCATTCAAAGTCTTAACCACCTGGGGAGTTAATTGTAAACTTCAACTCCCAAAGACATGGCGTATCCATCCAGTCTTCCACAATTCCCTGATCTCTCCGTACGTTGAGAACAACACCCACGGACCGAACTTCACCCAACCCCCCCCGAGATTGTTCATGGAGAGATGAACACTATGAAGTTGAAGCGGTCCTGCATTCCAAAGTATCACCCAACAAGAAGGGAATCTTTACCTGATCAAGTGGAAGGGATACCCCGATTCCGAGAATTCCTGGCTCCCCGTGTCCCAGATGAGCCACTCCCAAGACCTGGTCCTAAAGTTCCACAAGGACCACCCCCATGCCCCTAAACCAAAGTCACCCAGTGCTGTTGGTGCAGCACGGCGTTAAAAAGGGGATACTGTCACGAACCTAGAAACTTGGGTCGTGACTCAGGCGTCTAAGACCGGTCCGCGCCGGCCCGGTCTTATGTAATCTCCTTCCTAAAGGGGAAATCCGAGGTCGGAGTTTGAATTCCATACTCCGACGATCACGTGATCGGTCACGTGATCTCCCATGGTTTATCAAGTCACCTGACAACTCCAAGTCGTACCATCCCCTGGATTTATCTGATTGGACTGCGGAGCAGCCAAATCGTTATGACACATCAACTGCGGGACAGTCGTACCACTTCTATGATTATTGTGATTGGACTGTGGAGCAGTCACACCACAATCGCGTCATCAACTGCGGAGCAGTCGTACGATACGTTCTTGTTTTCTCATTGGACACTATTCTTAGATGTCTCTGGAATGTTCCATTCCGCAGTATTCTGCAGCACCCGTCAGGCGGCCCTAAGCCTGCCCTAAACCTACGCACAGACCATCCCTATAGGTATATAAGCTAGCGCAATAGAACGACAGTCCCTCAGACTGTCCCTTGTGACATCCTCCTGCCTGCCTCTTCCTTCTCTTCGCGCACAGTGCCCCTTCAGCTGTCGAGCACGACTCTTCACTAAGCGCCACTATCCCTTGCAAGCCTGCAAGTTCTGTCCCGTCGAGCCAGTCAGCCTCCTTTGCCTCTCCCAAGTTCTCCACCACCCCCGGTCTTCCGCCTCCCTGTCGTGATTCCCTGTTGAGTGACAGTGAGTCATCACATGCGCCAACACCACGACAAGAGAAGGCGATGGAATGTCCAGTACAGCATACACTTCTGTTGAAAAATAATATATTTTGTTGCCTCATTTCTTATCTTTCCTTTTTTAACTTTTGGCTATTGTCTGCACCATAGTGGCGCATTCACGCGACCAACCCTGGGGTTTGAACCCCATCTACCACGGCCAGCTTGACGGCCAGGATCGTATTTTTGAGCAAGCCCAAAAGGCCCAGTGATGTTGAAAAAACCTACCAAAATATACAGTTCCCATGCAACGGCTCTCACCAAGCAAGGTCATAGTCACAAAGTCGACGCCTAGTAACTTACAGCTAGATCCAATTCGATAGGCCCCATGCCCTCGAACAGACTAGGCGGACTTCTAAGATCCATGGACGGAGTTCGTAGTTAAGTATATTTGAATTCTGGGGATGGTCACATAATGATCAGTAGTGGCTTATAATTGATACCCCCAGCCGACGGTGAGAATCTTCTATCGTTCATACTCAGCCGACGTCGGCCGACGTCGGAGACTCCCACATGGTTGATACTCCAGCCGGCGCCGGCTGGGAGCGGGGGGTCCGCTTTGCGATTATGAGTCTACATGAGTGAAACTAGCACCTATTGTAGCAAATATGTGTCATTGGGAACATAGGAAATAGGGTATACCAAAGGGTATCGCTAAATGAATGTGAGGGGGAATCAGGGATGCATCAATCTTGGCATCAACAACATAACAGGTCTATGGGGAGTCCAGGAAGTTTGGATGAATTTGAAGTGAGTACTTAGTGTGCCAGAAGTGGGAATCAGTACATTATTTGATCAAGAGTCATCCATATACAACAACAGTGACATATCCAACTAGTTAAGACCTCATATTTTCTGGTATTCGGTTCCATGACCTGATTTTAGAATACTAGCTGGATGCTCTGTCGATGTAGCCGTGCATATATTTCTATCTTTTTGAAGAGATCGACATAAGAATGTGGCTAAGTGCGGACCTCCCGACCACCTTTCATAGGTGACATGTCCAACCAGTTAAAGTCACCTTGTATTGACGGGTATCCATGATGCGTTCAGGGGACCTAACATTGACAGGCGCTCTATTAGTGTAGCCATGTATATATTTCTATCTGTCTGAGGAGATCAAAGGATTGCATCCAAGCGCGGACCTCCCGACCATCTTGAATGGGTGACATATCCAACCAGCATTGATGGGAGTCCACAAGGGTTCAGAGGGCCTATGCGTCTCACACAGACAGACACTCCATCAGTGTTGCCATGTACACACGGTTATCCATCTGAATATGCATACGAATGTACCCAAGTGTGGATATCCTGTCCCTCATGAAGGGGACGGATGTCCAACCTGCTAGTACACCTCAAGAAAGGCCATTCTATTTGATTCATCATTAAAACATTGAAGTGAACTGATATTCATGTATATGTACAATAAGGGGAATATGCTAAGACAAGTGGATCGACTTGATTTTACAATGCTTTAATGGAGCATCTGTAATCGGAGTAAGGGCCTTCCTTGAGCTTCTGGAAAGTTCCTCCCATGCATGCATCTGGTATGACGCATATGCTTGGTGCCCTTTAAGCGACCCCTGTGTAGCAATGGTCATGAGTGTCTTCCATATCTCTGCCTTGGCATGGAAATATGCAGGGACCCATTCAGCTTCGTTATGGATGCTGTGCTGCTCTTCTAACCATCGTTCAAACTGTGCCTTTGCACGCAGCCAGTGAACCCTTTCAACTGTTACATATGTGAGCACATCAATGGATGCACTGAAGAATATGAGAACCTACAATCATCCATCCATGTTCCATCATCTTCAACAGTGTGACCGAACCCCCATATCCAGGACTTTTGCCTGTTACGCTGTCCTACTGGCTCTGATCCAAGGACCAAGGTGGCTACATGGAGGTCCTCTGCACGTAGTTTCGGGAGGTCCGGTAGATTCACTGATGCCTGTTGGATCTTGTGGTATGCATCCCGTGCCATGCTGTATATGCGTGCATGCTCATGGACATTAGTATCCACACTGTGTATGGCATTCCAAGCACGGGTCTTTGTCTGCTGTGTATGGGCAGGTCGGACATGAGTGCGGAACAGAGCCGATTTGAATCCAAGGGCAAGGCGGATCCTATGAATGGATTCACTAGCTTGAGCATGGCGTAGCTGTACCTCCTTTCCAGCGAGAGATTGAGCACCATGCCTAATACACCATTCCCATCCAAGGGATGAGGGGAGAAGGATTGGAGCATCCTCAGGATTGAGCCCGTCCATCCCAGATCCATCCAATGCTTGAGGAGTACGACGATGGGAAGCATAGCCCAAATGATTGTCATCTGTCTCTCCGGGGACCCCGAGATCATCCACATGGTCATACTCATCATAATCACCCAATAGTGATATCGGGGAATCATCTGAGGGTTGCTGGTGGAGGAGGAAAGAATCACCCTGATGCTCAAACATATCAATGAGCTTCTGGAGGCGACTCCGCTTATTTTCAATGATTTGAGCCTCCTCTGTGGTGACCCTCAGACCATGTGCTCGGAGTTGATATCTGATGGCCAGTCTTTACAGGCTGTTAGTTAACAATGATATGGGTCATTGATTGGACTCACTGCAACTCCTGAATTTTAATCCCACATGCGATCCATGAGGTTTGCCCATGGGTAGTAATATCTCCACTTTCATCTGAAATGAGCTGTTGCTGTATTTCTGCACGAGATGGAGCTAAAGATATTCATTAGCATAAAACAGATCAGATATATCAGATCCCAATACCTTTGGATATTACTGTATCATAGATGTCCATCAGAGTAGGGTCTTCATGCCTCTTTGACTGGGCATGTTTCTCTGCTGCAAGCCACCGCTTGGTTTTCGTCCTGAGGCGTGTATTGAGAGCATTTAATGTCTCAGCACTGAGGTCTATGCCAGTTTCCATACGCTTCCACCGCTTTAGAAGTGATGGAACTGGAACATGGAGAATCATATGAGAATCAAGAGCATCATAGACATGAATGTGACAGACCAATGCGGACCATCTTCTTCCAATTAGAATGGTTCATATGCATCCAATACCTCCTGGCGATGGGCGAGGGACATCCCACGGATACTCCGTGAGATGTTATTGAGTGGTGCCCACAATGTCTCAATGATCTCCCCATCCACCTGTTTCGCTCCAGGGATATAGCTTGGGGAAAAGCGGGGTAAGCATGAATCTTGATGACCATGGATATGAAAGAGGCCAATGCCAGTCCGAAGTTGCAAAGAGCTAGACAGAGACAACTCTGGGCTCCTTTCCACCCGCTCTTGAAAGTGAACCCCATACTGACACATGATGTCATACATGACCAAGGCCACCGGGATGTCCTCCATGTTGTATGAGAGGGCCTTGCAAAGGCTATAGTCCATATTGATTTGCCTAGCATAATAGCAATGTTATATGCACACATAGAGTGTTTAAAACATTGGACATACCTCTCTCCCTTCTGGAAATCAACTACAGATGTAGGGACAAAGAATCCATGACAGCAGGCGGTTGCTCCGATGCCTGTAACATCAAGATGAGGGCGACTTGAATTGGCCTGTTCAATGGCTCTGTATGTGTTGCATGTGCTGGGCTATGGGAATATAAGTTACTAGGACCTAGTAATGGTATGCCACATACCTGGACAATCTCTTGCCCACTATGGAGGTGAGCCTTGTATGAATTTGGATTCGCCATGAAGGCCATCCCTGCAGACAGCGGGAGGTCCGCATCCCCAGTTCTACACCTCATGTGCTCTGCTGAGAAGTTGCCATCCATTATAAATGTTCGAATTAGCTGATTCCTTTGAGAATGTCAGTAATGAAATATCTGACTTGTACATGAATGCATACGGGTCATCATGATATCTCTCCTTCCAATTTTCGGGTAGATTGATACCTGGCTGTGGACAAGCAGGACAGAATATGGCCATGGATCCATCAATGGTGGAGTCCCCGTCTGGCTGATGTCCCAGACCACTCTGAATCCTGTTCTTTAAATCACGCCATTGACGAGATGCCCTCAGGAGTTGCTTGTAGAGATTCTGTATATCTCTTTCAGCAACATCATTCACAGTTAAGGGATAGCATTGTAACATACTGGTACATTGTCAGGGAACATCCGATTTGTAATGCTTTGCAGCTTTGAATAGTACTGTTGTGCAGTTGTCTTGCACTCCAGGTTATCGGCCAAGAAGTCATCCAGGACTGAGAAGGTAAATGCAGTCTCAATATGTCTAAAGGTTGAAGGAAAGATTCCAGCTTGGAGCAGTTGCTCATCATTGGTGCCAGCATTGGGGCATACACAGAAGAGAACTTCCATCTCAAAGACACCTGTTTGATTGACCATTGTGATCAGCGGATTCCCCGACTGTGCAGTCCGAGTACGTCGTGTGTGTCCTCCAGATGGATCCAACACATCACCAGCAGAGTCGAACAGTGTGTCAGAGATGGCATGCATATCTTCAAACTCTTGTGATAGATGTAGGTGCAGATCTCCTGACAAAGGGGCATGCTCCTCCTCGACAGATATCAGTGATGCAGACTGATTGCGTCGGGGTCTCCGCTTGACTGGCTGTACCTCCTTTGCTGCTTGGACACCCTAACTATAGATTAGTACATGTGGCAATGCATTATATGATTCATTTGTACCTCAACTGTAAGTGGACATGGCTTTCCATCATGCCCAAGACAGAGCTTAAATCCGAGTGACCTTAATGATATTGGTGCAAAGTGTGCACCAGTCCAGCGGGACATCCGGTGGAATGGGGACCGCATGTGGGTTTGAAGACAACAGCACTTGCAAAAGTAATTGCCTCCAATACAATCAGAGCACTTGATTTGCATCGGACTGGTGCACATGGAGCACTTCGGGGCCCTCGTCAGACCCTCCATCTCTAATAACAAGTAGAGATATCTGCTCCGGATGTCTATCCATTGGCCCATAGGTGTCTACAGATGATCTGAGGGTTGAGAATGAAAGGCATTTCTGTCACATACATTTAATTGGGGTTGTGTGTCCTCAGCTTGAATGTCATGCACATCGGTTTCATATGGTTCTATGAGTTGAAGGGTGTCTGATTCATGCATCGCCTGGGTTGGATGAGTAGACTGTGCTTCAACCACCTTGGCTTGGTGTGAAGCCTGGCCTGACTGTGTCTGCGTGGAAGAACGGAATGGGACCTCCTTAACGGTGGTTCGGAGTCCCCGCTTAGATTTTGTTGTTTTAGAGACGACCTCAGTAACATCTCCCATAGGAATGGAAAAGTTATTCTTTCGAGGCATTATAACAGATGGTTATGAAGTGAGGAGGATGTGGACAAAAGTGGTTGGAGTGATATGAATCCTCTCCCTTATTAAATTCACTTGGACCACCTTAGATATTCTATGCATTGCTTGCAGCAATTATAATCTGAAACCATGTCTAAAACATTGAACAGATTACAACGATGAGGACTCCTCTATATCACTATTTCCACCATCACATTTTGATCCTAATGACATCCCTGATGTGTGAGGGGAATGTCCTTGATACTGGCCATTTTGTGTTTCACTTCTCACTTGACTGATGTCTGATACATCGATTCCCTCTGTTTCACATAGTGCCCTTACCATAAGGTGGACCTCCCTAAGATCTGTGCACAATTCCTCCATCTCAGATATGAGTCCTGCCTCCTCCTTGAGACATCAGATAAATTGAATGGTTTAATGTGGTCAGGTACATACCACACCCTCATTGGTTGAGCTTGCTTGACTGGAAAATGGTTCCATGGAGTCTGGTTTCAGACTGATGGTTTCAACATTGGAATCTGACCCATACATATCGTCTTCATCGAAGGACTGTGCATCAGAGCTGTCTATGGGATCGGAAAACATGGTGGGTGGATGTTTGGAGTAGGGCCGGGGAGTCCGCTTATGCTTCCGATGGGGGCTGCCCCTATTCCTTGTATGAGTGCCTGGTTCCATAGGGATGGGTGCATGGCTTGAGGAAGTGAGTGAGGTAGAGGGTACACGTTTACCCTTTGATGTAGATGACTGCATGTTGTACGGTGTAGTGCACACCTGGTTCATGGTATAAATAGCCTTTCAGCAATCTACAAGATGCAGAGCATGGTTATCATGCATTGTGCATGGCATTTAGTTCTGATGCACCGGACAGCCCGACATGTCGTGTGGCCATCTCCCACTCACATTGAAGCAGAAGCACTGAACGATTACACCACATGTATCAAAGACATGTAACGTGTAACACGTAGCACTGGGCATATCAGGTGTGTCTCAACCATGGGTAGACCTGTGAATGATTGGAACAGCGCAGATAGCTGGTGTTTCTGATGCACCGGACTCCCCGACAGGTCACGTGGATATCCCCCATAAATGGAAGCACTGAACAATGTCACCACATGCGTCAAAGACATGTAACGTGTAACATGTAGCACTGGGCATATCAGGTGTGTCTCAGCCATAGAATATCCATGATAAACCCATAGGCGATTGTAACGGTACAGATATCTGGTGTTTCTGATACAACGGACCTCCCGACACATCACATGACCATATCCGCTACCATTGAAACAGGGACCCTGAACCGTTGTGTCACACATGTGTCTCAATTAAGGTGTCTGAAGTCTGTGGCTGAATCATATGGTGACGCGTTGGATCATATGGTGACGCAATGGAGTTCTAGAGCACATCATCAAGTGCGTCGAATTCATTGGACTGCCCAATATATCAACTAACATCTTCAACACGTCGGGAAGTCCCAAATGGATTCATCCCATTTCATGCATTGGTCACATATCGATTGTACACCTTAGACTATTTGATGTCCGTGGCTGGACCACATGGTACGTCCGATCCACCGGACCGCCCGATATATTGATACACATATGGATATTGATGGTCCCTGTGTCACCGCGTTTCATGCATAAACAATAAACACATGTCGATACAATAGATTATCCATTTTTGGATCGCAGTGTATCTAGATAGCATCTCACAGCGCGACAACATTGGGAATATTGACCCTCATGTATTCGGAGGGCCCCACAACGTAGTTACAGTGTGCATATCAAACAGAGAATGTTCAGACCACATACAACGTTTCAAGTACATGTTAGGCCACAGCACCAGCCGAGGACGATCTGCCCGACACTCCAGATGGTGTCAGACGTCCCACTGAGGCCGCACGTCCCACTGAGCCACCACGTCCTCCAGAAGCAACGCTTCCCCCTGTGTGTGAATCAGAGTGAGACTCGAGTTGAGATAATATGATCACTCACCAGATGGTTGGCGACGGCGATCCGAAGGCATACTAGAGAAGGAAGAAGTGGAACGAGCATCAGAAATCCCAAGCCCAGACATCTGGGCTCCAACGGAGGATGTTGAGGTCATGGGGGATGCGGAGCGGCGATTGTATGGGGTGGCCCCAACGCCAGGGATCGACAGCACATCGACTCCCTGGTTGTTTAGCAGTCTGCTGATCATGAGGCGCGTGTCGTGTGAGTCTTGGCGCGTGTTCTGGAGCTCCAACAGAATGCGAGCGAGTTTCTCATTATTGTCCCGGTTCACTGCATCCATCGCCTCCATTCTCTGCTCCTGTGCGTCGAGCGTCGAGCCGGGCTTCCCACATGGCTACAGAAGTCGGGTCGGCATTTAGCTGTGTGTGTGCGTGATCTGGAAGTGCCGGACATACCAGGGGACCCCGCGCCACTAGACCGCGACTCCATCGCACGACGCAGAGGGATGGACCATGATGGAGCTGGGTTGTCACATACCTTGTGCTTCGATGCACAGCGCACACACGAAAATGAGCGCGAATTTGACTGAGCCCGGCACTCCACTTCGTTGGCCAGTGCACATGGGCCACACCGGTCCTATAATCAATATATTAGTGTACATCAGATGCAAAACAATAAGCTGAGAACACTCACCTGTTCATATGCGATGGTCGCAGAAGCTTCGGTGCGCTGCCGTTGAGTGGGTCGGGGGGGGGACGCTTGCTCCACTTCAACCCGTGGGAGATCGGATTTCTGGGGGGTTGTGCTATCGGACTCCCCCTCGGGATTGTCCGGATCAGCACGGCGCTTAGTGCCTCTCAGTGCATACGGGGGTTTGGATGGGGCAGAGGGGAGGTCCGCAACCTGTGCATTTACGGCACGCTTCCCCTTGCCACGTGTATTGTGTGAATGAGCGGGTGGTGAAGGAGGATGGGGAGAAGCAGGGCCTGGAATGACCACTGCAGTTGGTGGATCTGGTGGCATATCATCTGAACACAACGATGTGAATGAGAATGACCATAAGTTGATGCGATAACTGGAACACACCGTCTGAGGTCTTCTGCGCTGCGGGGTGCCCCTCGAGCCACCACAGCCTCGTGGGATGAAGACCATCCAGATATGAGTCGAGTGTAAGTGATGAGAGCGACGCATGCCACTCTGGGTGTTCCTTCCGAACGGTTTCACACAGCTGGGTAATGTATGAAGTTGTGAGCACAGTCCAGTTGAATCTGCGCTTCGCGTCACTGGCAGTCTTCCACTCTGCTCCAACAGCCTGGATGATTGGATGGACCCGCGGCATCTTGGAGCCAGACTTAAAGGTGTCAAATATCTTCTGTATTGCTACCTGAATAGCATACGATTACACACATTACATGGGAATATATGGTATTAAGTCGACTCACAATCTCTTCGTCAATCCTCGCATCCATGTATTTCAGTTCTTCGGAAGTTGTCGGGGTGTCCTCTACGCGTTTCGTAGCAGACATCAGCCTGGCTGCTATGACAAGCAGCGATGTCTCATTGGCAGTCAACTCAGATGCGGGTTTTCTAACCATGGTGTTTGAGGGTGAAGAATGTCACAGAACTGACTCTGAAACGTGTTGGGAGCCCCACTACTGATTATCGATCTATGGATGTGGGAATAAGGCATGTGATTCACTCAGATCGAACACATTCGTATTCGGATAGCAATCGATGTTAATGGTAGCCAGGATCTGTTAGAGCTGAATGGACTCAATCGGAATGTGTGGAGTGCCTCTCTGTATATATATTTACACTGGAAACAACTGTGAGCACCCACACAGACCATCGTCATATATGTCCGATATCTCTCGTCGCTCCCGTTCACAGTCCCGTGCAGCTGTGGGAACCCCGCCATCGCAGCAGCCGTCTCCCCAGCCACAGCCTATGGGCCCGCCACTCCAACAACAGCCTGCAGTTACGGGGGGGTCCGATGCCATCAATTTCCTGTCTAGGATGCCCTCACCAGTTGTACACATTCCATCTGTGTCTCGTCCTGCAGATAACCCACGTGTGAGTCATTTGTGCCACTGGAATGATACTCTGATATATATTTGCACACTGGTAGGAGGAGACTAAGCGCAGGAAGAGGCGCTCCCCATCCCCACTTGGCAGCTTCATGGATCGTAATACCATCTGCCAGAGGATCGCCCACAACCCCCCTGAGGTTTCGGATGGCCCCCACGGATCATCCAGAGATAAATCTGTGGATGACCAAACCCACTGAGACGCCCTCCACAGATGCCACACTTCATCTATTGCATTTTGAGTGTATGTCATGTTCACTTTTATCAAATTCCTTCGATTGACACATATTATCATACTTCTAGATACCCGGATACCAATGGACGTTTGACGACGGAGGTAGTGGCATAGGGCCCTGTCCCCAATTAAGCTCTGAGGAGGGCAACTCCGAAACGCAAGGTACTCATCTATCATCTTCTGCGACCACTCAATTGACTCTACAATATGTTAAGAAAGTCGGGCACTCCGCCCCTCGTGCACGGCCTTCTCGTTCAGCCCCCTCACGCATTTTCCACCCTCTAGTGTCACCCTCCCTGCGTCCCCCATGCCTGACGATCTAGGCAGTGTGGGAGTCCCGAATTGAGCGATGCAAGCTGATCCTCACAGGTGCATGGGATGACCTGAGAAATCTGCGGGGTCGGCTCCAACAGTTCGACGATGGCATCTACAGGGCACTGATTGATCTAGAGAGCATGGGTAAGTATTTGGAAGGGAAGGATCTATTCGCAAAGGGAAGTGAAAGTCCATAGCGCCCCCATGTACTGTATTCTGCCTGTATGTGTTCAAAATGTTATAACAAGTTGTGGCCTCATTTATCTCCAAGTTCGGGGTGCCCGACATTACCTAAGACATTGATACCCATCCCGCCCGCATAAAGGAGATGTCCCATATTCCCCCTAAGTCTATATCTCATGCCAGTCATATCCATATCCTTCGTCTATTGTGTGTAGTGTTTGCATCGTAGCCATTTGCATCGTAGCTGTATATATGGTGTGCTTCATGTAGATATCAATGACATAATCCACCACGATCGGGAGGTCCGCTCGCGATGCATAATCATATGTAGCAAAGCATGAGACATGTGGAATTCTGTACATCATATTTGTATCAGCCAATCGATTGTACAGTGTATATTTTCATGACGGTAAATATATGTTATACTCTGTATAGATATGTAGGACATCATCAATCGTGATCAGGAGGTCCGCACTCGATGCGCATCATAAATAACACAGCATGAAACATGTAGTACTCTGTACGGCCATCCATTGTGCACTGTATTATTCATGATGGTATATATCTTGTACACTCTGTGTAGACATCTACGACATCATTTATCATGTTCGGGAGGTCCGCACGTGATGTACAATCATATGTAGCTACGCCATGAGACATGTGGTGTTCTATCCGTATCAGCCATCCATGGTGCAGTGTATGTTTCATGATGGTATTTATCTTGTACACTCTGTGTAGACATGCATGACATTATCTATCATGTTCGGGGAGGTCCGCACGTGATACACAGTCATATGTAGCCAAGCATGAAACATGTGGTGTTCTGTACATCCTATCCGTATCGGCAATGCAATGTGTGCAGTATATGTTTCATGATAGTGGATACATTGTTCTCTGTGTAGATATCTATGACATGATTCATCAAGATCAGGGGGGTCCACTCTCAAAGCACGATCCAAGTATGAGACATATATCTCCCATCTGTTTTGCATCTATCAATCGGATACACACTGTACACCCATCTAGGCTTGTCACATCATCTCTCCACACATATCTACATGTGTATACCTGTTTAAATCCTCAGGGTATCCCGAGACATGGAATGTATGGGCGTGCTTTCTAATCTGACATTACAATGCTACTGGAATGTAGTATTTAGGTACCAGCACACTCAGTATAATTGTCCACTCATTTCCAGTCTTCTTACCACCCTTGCGTACATCTCTATACCATGCAGATGGACGACACCAGCAACTCTGACAATGGCGGAGAGTCCGAGGTATCACAGAGCCAGAGAGAGCTGTCTACTGACCCAGGCTTTTCCATTACTCCTCGAGACGCAGATATATTACAGGAATATCTCCAAGACTTCCAAGCTGCCGATACGAGTCTTCGCACTAGGATAATTGAGAAAGCCATGGCTCAGCTGTATCTGCTTCGCCCTACAAGTGCACAATTTGATAAGAAGGTCGCCACTAAGGTAGGCTCCATTTAAATTTGACAGCAAAGAATATATTGCTTCTTCTACATTTCAGAGAATTCAGAAATGGTTTTATAACCACTATGTCCGCCCCAGGCGTGAATACATCAAGTTCACTCGCAAATGGTCTGCCAGGAATGCTTTCTATCACCTGCACCGTGATGAGGTCTTGGAGCTTGCAAAGGATGTGTCTGGGACAGAACCAGGACACTCTGGTTTCTTGGGGGCCCTTCAAGACGCAACTACTGCTTTATGGAATGAACTATCTGCTGAGGATCAAGAGGAGTATGTGAATGCTGCCAAGGAATGGTCAGAGAAGACACCACCAAAGCACATTCAGTCCAGGTATGGGAACAAGCATCACCTCTGATCAATTTCCCTCATGCATCCTATACAGAATGGCATCTTCTATGCGTGAGCGGATCATCCAAGACTTTCAAAGTCAACTCTATAGGACATGTGGTATTCGTTCCATTGTTCTCACAGCATATGAGGGCGAAGACAACAACCTCAAGGTTGGCTTGTAAGCCATCCAAAGATGCATTAATATTACTAGCTGACTGTGGATTGGTGCAACCTGATTCCAGTAATGATGTCAGCAGTGTGTTGCAGGATGGAAAGGACTTTAGGACATTCTGCACAGACTGGAAGAGTGCCGCCCTCTGGGAGCAGTGGACTCAGTTTGGAAAGAAGTGCTTTGCAAAAGGTTTGGCAAGCTTCTTGTCAAATGATTGAATATCATTCATGTAAATTCCAGAGATTGTTGATACTCCAAAAAAGGACCTCTCAAGGACAATCAAAACCCCAATCCCTATTATATGTGATAGAGACGGATGCCCCGAACTTCCCACAGTTGCTATGTCCTGATGGATATAAAGCCAAGGTGGTTCAGTCATTGCTCAGGGATTATTGCACCGCCCATATCCGTAAGCCTTTCTCTCAATCACTGTGCAGCAACATATGATACATGTGACTTAGGATATGTCACCAGAAAGCCCAAGCTGATCATTCCATGGGGAGCCTTGGTGAAGGACCCATCGTCCTGGATTATTGATGAATGCACTCCAGATCGCTTTGAGTGGAAGGACCCATCCAAGATCCAGATTGGAGAGGTCTTCCGTATTCTGGACCACTGGAGGCACAGACAAGATCGAGGAATTGGTCCCCTAATGTGGGTGCCGACCTCCCCACTCTTTGACAATATTGAGGATCCCCCGAGGCATCAGCGGAGTGTCCGAAACGCTAGAACACTGCAATCACAAGGATCTGATGAAGAGTATTTTGTTCTTCCAAATAGTCAGGACTCGGATCAGGAGGATGATAAGACTGGTTCTGTTGAGCCTTCAGAAGACTCCCAGTGATGATGATTCATCTGAAAAGACTGATCCACCAAGTCTGATGATTCTGATGATGATCCACCCGAGAATGACATGGCTATGTGTTACGAACTATTCTGACTTCTTGCTTTGCATCGTTCAAACTCTCATACTTTTACGATACATTCCCGTGACTCGCGCTTCTCGGCTTCTATTCTGCACCTTGCGCCTCGGCGATAGGATGGCCAGTTTTGCGCTCCGTTTCGTCCGCTGACCATCTCTCAGTCACGCGTCGTCCCGCGGGATTCCTTTGTACCACATATGACTACTCCCTTTGTTCCAATTCCTGTACGACTACATCAGACTCGCGCCATATGTTTGCACCACGCAAACATCCTGTAACAGTATATAAGTCCACGCCCTACCTAGCTTGTACGGTAGACTTGACTTCTTGTGTAATACCACATTGTCCTTGCCTCACGAACGCCTCGACTCGCCTTTGCGCTTGAGTCTCTGTCTTAGCTCGCCCTTTGCGCTTGAGCCTTGCCTCTCTACTATTGCGCTCGGTACCAGGGGATACCGAGTGACACTTGTGCACCACCGAACTGAGTCTTAACCGACTCGCGCCTTTCCGATCCCGTTGACTTAGATGCGGTACACGTCGTACCTAACGCCCCTGTGGTGGCGTTACATTAAGTCAAGTCTCTCACAGTGGCGAATCTTCACAGTCGCGCCAGATCCCAGTTCCAGGCAGAATACATCGACAGATACAGTGACGACGAGCTTTCCGATAAAGTCAAAGGAGCCGTCGTTTGGAAGGAACACGAAGGAGTGGAAGGATACTTTCTCTTCCACCCTAACACGCAGAAATATCGACAGGTCCACTATCTCGAGGATCTACGACAGTGGGCGTATATCGACTACTCCGCAAAGAAGGGCCAGTGGTACACTATTAGCACAGTACCCCAAGCACTCGGAGTCGGACCCCTCACAACTAAGACTACCTCTGGTATTGCCATCGACGACGACGCCCCATCACCTAGTGTTTCCGTACCCACGACAAACTTACCCATTATCGACCCAACAACTCACTTTCAAACTCACGTCATGTCCCAAACCTTACAAGCTTCAGCCAGCACGACTCTCACCAGTGGAGGAGGAGGGTCCTCCGGAGCATCAGGCTCAGGAGGAGGAGCACCGAACCCGCCTAGCGGCGGCGCGCCGGTACCACCGTCTGGCGGTGGCGGTGGCGGTGGCGGTGGCGGTGGCGCTGCGCCAGGAGGAGCCGCGCCTGCAGCGCCAGCCCCCAGAGGAAACGGACGATTGGGAGGAAACCCTCCCCCCGAGTTCACTGGAATCAGAGACGAAAGCAAAGCTTTTTTGCGAGCGTTTCGACTCTACAAAGAAATGAACCCCAACGTCGATCAACTCGCAATCCCCGCGTCACGAGCCATGACGTTCTTGTCATACATTCGAGGCCCATTAGTGAACGATTGGGTCGACGAACAAGCCCAATGGCTCGAAGATCAGATAGCGGCCGGCGTTCTCCGACAAAACGAAGTCCTATGGACCACCGTCAGAGACCGGTTCGTACAAGCCTACACCGACACATCCGAACAGACCAACGCGCGCAAGGCGCTTCAGACTCTCACGATGAAGGGAGGAGACATCGACACGTACGTCGCGACCTTCCAGAACCTCGTCACGAAGGCCGGGTATAACCCTGACGAAGCTACGACGCTGGAGTTGTTCCAAGATGGACTCCCTAACCAGTTAGTAGTCAATGCTGTCCGCTTCCAGCACCCAGTCAATTGGGAGCAGTGGAAGGCGGCCGCCCGGTTGCAGCAGGCTGAATACCTCGTTCTTAAGGACCGCCTCGGCAAGGGCAAGCCTCAGCGAAAGAAGGGAGGACAAAGCCGAGAACAGTGGGGTCCAGGCCCTCAAAGGAACTCGCGATCCAAACGCCATGGACGTTGGACGCGCCCGAGCCTCCGTGGCCCTTACCGATGCCGACAAAGCCTCCCTTCAAAAGGAGGGACGATGTTTTAGATGTCGTGCGCAAGGGCACATCTCGCGTAACTGCCCTCAAAGGGCGTGCGAGTGGCTGCCACTACGTCTACCTTGGCGCCACCCCCCATGCCCCCGCGATCATCAGCCCCGACTCCCTCGGGTTCAAGTTTACCAACTCCCGCCGTCTCTTCTTTCGCCATACAATCTAGTCGCATACTATCGAATGAAGAGCAGGCGGATCTACAGATCGCAGCGATGAAGGCACAGACTCAGGAGGTACGAGACCTCATGGTAGAAAAGTTGTTCGGACGAGAGGATTTTCTCGACGCTTGAACCCGGCGGCCTGGGCTAGAGCATTAAACTTGAACGTGTACACTAGCAGGTTTCGATCTATGCGAATCCCAGTTTTATTCAAATCAGTACACGCAACGGCCGAAACGACAAGTCCTCATCGATTCAGGAGCTACCGATAACTTCATATGCTCCTCACTGTTAAAACGACTCCAAATTGGGACGCGAGAAGTGACTCATCCCATCCGCATTTGGAACGTAGATGGCACCCACAATCAGGATGGCGCCATCACTCATTACACCGACCTCACCGTGCGAACGGGAACAGAAGAAAGGACGCTTCGCTTCCTGGTTACTAACTTGGGAAGGGACGAAGTGATTCTAGGATACCCTTGGTTTACGGCTTTTGAGCCCAAGATCAAGTGGGGAGACGCAACGCTGAACGAAGAGTTTCAGCCGGTTGTGGTCTCGAGCCTTCACTTGTCAGACGAAGCCACGCCCATGGAAGCTTCCATCCGGGCGTTGGAGACGTACGAACTTGACGAGGAAGCGTGGGAGCAGCTCATGGACGACGAGCGGGAACCCCAAATTGCGTTTTTACGCAAAACCACAACCGCGTCCGAGTTAGCACAACAAGAGGCGGCAAAGAAGAAGGAGCGGACCTTCGAGGAGATGATCCCCGAGGAGTATCGATGCCACCGAAAGATTTTCGACGAGGAGGCATCTCACCGCTTCCCTCCATCTCGCCCCTGGGACCATGCTATAGACCTCCTTCCTAACGCCCCCGCCTCGCTGGACTGTAAGGTCTACCCACTCGCGCAGAATGAACAGGAGGCCCTAACCGCCTTCCTGAACGAGCAACTGGCAAAAGGGTACATTCGTTCGTCTAAGTCGCCGTACGCATCTCCTTTCTTCTTCATCAAGAAGAAGGATGGCAAATTACGCCCCGTCCAAGATTACAGACGACTAAACGAACTCACGGTCCGAAATCACTATCCACTCCCCCTAATTCCCGAGCTCATAGATCGGATACGCGACGCACGCCTCTATACAAAACTTGATGTCAAGTGGGGGTATAACAACGTGCGAATCAAACTAGGAGACGAGTGGAAAGCCGCTTTTAAGACGAACCAAGGGTTGTACGAGCCCCTCGTCATGTACTTCGGGCTTACCAACTCTCCCTCCACGTTCCAAGCGATGATGGACGACACATTCCGACCGCTTACCCTGACAAACGAAGTGATCGTCTATATGGACGACATCCTTATCGCCACGCCCCTCGATTATCCCCACCATCGCGCTATAGTACATGAAGTTCTTCGCTTGTGCGAAGAACACGACCTCTACATCAAACCCGAGAAGTGCGAATTCGAGGTGCTGGAGGTCGAGTACCTCGGACTCATCATAGGCCATGGAAATCTCCGGATGGACCCCGTTAAGGTACGGGGTATCCGGGAATGGCCCGCCCCAAGGAGTCTCCGCGAAGTACGCGCCTTCCTTGGATTCTGCAATTTCTATCGGCGATTCATCCGCGGTTTCTCCGCACTTGCGCGACCCCTACACGACCTTACCCGTAAAGACACCCCATGGCATTGGGGACAACGAGAACAAGACGCGTTCGACAACGTCAGACGTAGCATCGAACGCGAACCCACACTCCTATTCCCCGACCTCACTAAACCATTCGAACTCGAAGTCGACGCGTCTAATGTTGCCATCGGAGCCGTGCTTAATCAGCTTGGCCCGGACAAAAAACTACACCCTGTCGCGTTTCACTCCGAATCCTTTAGCCAGGCGGAACGCAACTACGACATTTACGACAGAGAGCTACTGGCAGTCGTCAAGGCCCTGCAAGCGTGGCGCACATATCTAGTTGGCTCCCCCCACAAGATTATCATCCACACCGACCACGCTAACCTTCAGTACTGGAAGGAGCCTAGAAAGATCAGTAGACGAGTCGCGCGCGAGTTCCTGGAACTCTCGGAGTACGATTTTCTTCTAAAACACGTCTCCGGAGTCAAGAACAGTCGCGCGGATGCCCTGTCGCGAAGAGCGGACTACGCGGCGCATGAAGAGGACAACAATAATGTCACTGTCCTCCCCGCGGACCGCTTCCTCCGAGCGACGGAAATGTCCATGCACGATATGGATATTTGGACCCAGATATCGCAGAATCTCGACGAGAAGGACGTACTGCGGTGGGTTGAACCCCACAACCTGCGGAAAGTAGGGGGACTGTGGTGGAAGAACGACGCACTAGTTGTCGTGGGCGACAACGACCTTAAACGGGGGGTAATCACCTTTTTTCACGATACACCAGCCATGGGACACCCAGGAATCGCGAACACTTACGAACTGCTACGACGCGACTACTGGTGGCCCAACATGCGCAAAGACGTAGAAGACTACGTCAAAGGATGCGCGACATGTCAGGCAAACAAGATCAACCCTCACCGTCAAAAACCACACCTCTTTCCCATCACCACAGACCCAAACGCCGAACCATTTGAGGTCGTCGCCATGGATTTCATTACCAAACTCCCTCCATCCGATGGATACGACTCCATACTCACCATCACGGACCACGACTGCTCGAAGGCCTCAATCTTTATTCCATGTAACGAGTCGATCACAGCAGAGGGAGTGGCACGCCTCTACCTCCACCATGTATACCCTCACTACGGCATTCCCCGGAAGATCATCACGGACCGAGATCCCCGCTTTAACCTCCGCCTTTATGACCAATCTCTGTAAAGTCCTGGGAATTCGCCAGAACATATCTTCCGCTTATCACCCTCAAACCGATGGACAGTCAGAACGAACAAACCAGTGGTTGGAACAATACCTCCGACACTGGAGTAACGTGCAGCAGGACAATTGGGCTGAAGCTCTACCAGTCGCCCAATTCGCGCACAACGCCTGGCCAAACGCAACTACTAAAGAATCCCCCTTCTCGCTCATCATGGGATGGGAACCACGTACCATGTGGACACCAAAACCAACAACATCCCCATCTGTAGAACAACGTCTAGAAGACATGGTCGTCAGACGACAGCACGCGCAAGACTGCATCAAACACGCGCAAGAACTGATGGCGAAAAGGGGCAAGACGCGTTTCATCCCCTATCAAGAAGGCGCAATGGTCTGGTTGGAAGGCACGAACCTCCGAACCTTCTACCCCACCGCAAAATTAGCCCCAAAACGTCATGGACCATTCCGCGTGAAGCGGGTCCTTTCAGACGTCTCATACGAATTGGAGATTCCGAGCACGTGGAAGATCCACCCAGTCTTCCATGCGAACCTCCTCACGCCGTATAAGGAGACGGAGCTCCACGGCGCAAACTTCACACGCCCACCTCCGGATCTGATTGATGGGGAAGAAGAATTCGAAGTGGAGCGCATTCTGCAATCCCGATCACATGGACGAGGGCGCAAACTTCAGTTCCTGGTCCAGTGGAAGGGCTTCCCGATAAGCGACAGCACGTGGGAACCCCTTGAAAATGTCCGACACGCGCCTGATCTCATCGCCGATTTCTACTGTCTAAACCCTACCGCCGAAGGGGCTGGACGAAAGATATAAAACACACCCCCTCGATATTGTCATCGCGCCATCCCCCTCTTCTCGCTTCATCATGACTACCACTCCCATTATCTCTACCATCCAAACTCGTCGCCCAGTCGAGATCATTCTCGAAAACTTAACTGTACCTTCACAGGATTTGGGTGTCCCCTCCGAACCAGAGGGTCGTACGCCGTACTCGGTTATCCCTGATTCACCCCCACTCCCCGTACTTGCACTCGCCACCACGGCCCTAGCCTCTCTGATCGAAAGACCCACGCCGACCGCTGAACCACCTGAACCCCCTCGACCTATCATCATCCCTTTTTCCATCGACACCCCTGTTCCTGTCCACGTACCCGCCACACCGACTTATCCACCCGAAACCACCGTCCCCTTGACCCCACCACCACCATTGTCCCCTCCTGCCGTCCCCGCTGCTTGTATCCCCATGCCGCCATTCCCTGCCGGAATGGACCACACGTTCACGCCAATCCCGCAGACCAGGGTGGTTGAACCTGATCCCGCCCTGGCCCGTCTCGATGATGACGAGGAGGATAAGGAGAACGCAGACCCCGGCATCCCCTTCTTCCTCAACGACCCATCACTTCCCACGTTCTTCCCCCTCCTCGTCGGCGAGACGGGGACTGTTAAACAGACTGCACGGTACATCTATTATCGCCACAATTATCAGGAGGTCGTCGGCACCATGGGCAAAGGCCATCCCTGTTACGCATCCCAAGTATTTCTGAACGAAGTATACACGGGTCAGCTGGCGCAGCATATCACGGACAACCAGCTGAATATGTTTCATCCCCATGACCCTCGCGCCATCGTGCTGAATGAGGTCCTCGTCGAGCTCCACCAACCCCGTCTCCACGCCGACATCTCTCGTCTCCGCGAATGCCTTACGCGGCGGGACGCCATTCGCACTCGTCAATCAGACATCCGACGATTGGAGACGGAACTGACGCGTGACCAGTTCCACCTTGACATGGATTTCTCATCTGTCCGGAAGCGTCTTCAGTACGCTCGGGCAATCCCTCTCATCGCGGATAAGTACGCCGAGCTTCACGCGAAGCCAGTACGTCCCCGCGGCTCGCCAGAACCCACCCCCCTCGCACCGCGTGACGCTGGACCTAGCGAGATGCCCTGTCTTCAGGGAGAGGGCGGCAAGCGTCGGCGCAAATGTTTTCAGTGCAAGTCGGAGGATCACTTGGTGGCTCAGTGCCCGGAGCGACGGGCCAGGGAGCCTTGCCAGTGGTGTGGAAGTCGGGCTCACAGGCTCGACGCTTGCCTCATCCGTCGACTCTCCCCTATGACGCCCGCTCACGTAGACCCAGACACGCGCCCCCGATGGTGTGGGAAGTGTCTGCGGTACGACGCTACACACGAGGAGATAAAGTGCCCAATGTACGAGATGTGTTGGGACTGCGGTGAGAGGGGACGTTTCATGTTCCTTCGCCGCCACACATGTCCACGCACCCCATCTCCTGTACCCACTAACATCCCCGCGGAAGAGGACTACGCGTACACCAGCGACTAGTCGAAGTCGTGGCGACTTCGAGTCTAGTGGGGGGGTAATGTTACGAACTATTCTGACTTCTTGCTTTGCATCGTTCAACTCTCATACTTTTACGATACATTCCCGTGACTCGCGCTTCTCGGCTTCTATTCTGCACCTTGCGCCTCGGCGATAGGATGGCCAGTTTTGCGCTCCGTTTCGTCCGCTGACCATCTCTCAGTCACGCGTCGTCCCGCGGGATTCCTTTGTACCACATATGACTACTCCCTTTGTTCCAATTCCTGTACGACTACATCAGACTCGCGCCATATGTTTGCACCACGCAAACATCCTGTAACAGTATATAAGTCACGCCCTACCTAGCTTGTACGGTAGACTTGACTTCTTGTGTAATACCACATTGTCCTTGCCTCACGAACGCCTCGACTCGCCTTTGCGCTTGAGTCTCTGTCTTAGCTCGCCCTTTGCGCTTGAGCCTTGCCTCTCTACTATTGCGCTCGGTACCAGGGATACCGAGTGACACTTGTGCACCACCGAACTGAGTCTTAACCGACTCGCGCCTTTCCGATCCCGTTGACTTAGACGTGGTACACGTCGTACCTAACGCCCCTGTGGTGGCGTTACACTATGGGCTCTCCACCCCTGCATATGTCTCATGTGTATGATGAAGCCTGTTCTGGTACATGTGATTGTTATTATGTCCCCCTCAACTGATCCAAGTGATAACATTGTATGTAGATGACGACAGAGGCTCTGCCTCTACTGGAAACGAAGATGTGAGTATGAATAGATCATCATCACCAGGTCTGCATCTCATCCACATCACACCTACACTGCCAACTCATTCATCACCATTCCAGACATGGCCAGCCCGTCACGACCTCAGGTGCAATGGCAAGGGATGCAGGTTGGCCATCTGCTTCGTGTAGGGAAAGGGAAGGAAGTTCTTGAGGAAGCGAAACGAACTGTCAAGGTGTCAGAGAAGGTCAGGTAAGTGGTTTTAAATACACCCATTCTCAGGATTCTAACCATTCTATAGGAATATGGACACTGGTAGGGGTGCTACTAAAATTCATCCAGACATCTGGACCCAGAACAGATAGATAGAAATGTGTCCATGGCTATGCTGACGGAGTGTCCGTCTATGTTTACAATAATAGCTCATGCATATGGATACCAACTGATGCGAGACATATTTGCCAGTTAGATATCTTATCCATTTATGAGCAATAGGGTATCTGTGCTGGTCCAGGATGTGTTCATATACTATTCTTTTTGAATGTGGCTATGCAGAGAGAGTATTGATATAGGTCCCCTGAATGCATCTGGATGCCCAGTCAATTCAAGGAAGTGTATTGACTGGTTGGACATGTCACCCACTCAAGATGGTCGGGAGGTCCGCACTTGGATGCATCTTTGATCTCTTCAGATAAATAGAAATATATACATGGCTATACTATTGGAGCACCTGTTCATGATAGGCACCCTGAACTCATAAAGATACCCATCAATACAAGGTGTAATTAATTGGTTGGACATGTCACACATAGAAGATGGTCGGGATGTCCGCACTTAGATGCATCTTTAAACTCCTCAGATAGATATTTAATTGGTTGGACATGTCACACATAGAAGATGGTCGGGATGTCCGCACTTAGATGCATCTTTGAACTCCTCAGATAGATATTTAATTGGTTGGACATGTCACCCATAGGAGATGGTCGGGAGGTCCATGCTTCGATGCATTCTAATGTTGATCTCTTCAGACACTAAGTACTCGCCACAAAGTTATCCAATCTCCTCAGACACCCTGCACTTGTTGCACCATTGATGAATCCCTCTCACATCCATTCAGCAATCCCCTTTGGTATATCTCTATTTTCTTTGTTCCCTGTCACTCAGGTGTACTACCTAGTATTATATATTCACTGTTGCAGACTTATCATCGCAAAGCGGACCCCCCGCTCCCAGCCGGCGCCGGCTGGAGTATCAATCATGTGGGAGTCTCCGACGTCGGCCGACGTCGGCTGAGTATGAACGATAAAAGATTCTCACCATCGGCTGGGGGTATCAATTATATAAGCCACCACTATCCATTGGCTGGGATGGTAGTTATCTCGTATTATTTGGGGTTATAAACTAGTTATTCTTTCTTTGCGTGCTACCTCAGCTTCTCCCGTTACAAAAAATAAGGTTCTCTCATACTTATTCCTTTGCCGAGTGCCTTCTCAACCACCTCCCCTGCCCACTATCCCTTTCCCCAATGGTTCGCCGATACATATCCGACGAGCTGAAAGGCGCTATCCATGTCCCTCCAGGGTCTCACTGACCCGGAGGTTTGTGAGGTTATTGGGATCAGCAAACGGACCCTCAAGCGTTTGCAAAGTGACACTGGAGTTTCGCACGAATCACCTGGTTGGCCTCGTCCGCTCAAAGGTACGTCCTGACACCTTTTAGGCTAGGTGGTCGTCTCACCTTCTGCTAACTAGGTCCTCTGTGACCACGTCATTTTCCAGCCTGACATTTCCCTCATGGCGCTGCAGAAGGAGCTCCGTGAAGCCTTCGACGCCGAGACCAAGTTGCAGACGTTCTCACGCACTCTCCAAAGGGCGGGCGTACCATGCAGACGGTACGTGGCATTCTACGTGATCAACGCTGACAATCTCAATCCTGTACTAGGGTTGTTCGCCGTAACCGTAAACATACGGCTGTATGGGTACTTTGTACGGGTACCCGTACCGTAGCGGTAGCACTTAGAACAGTGATTTATACGGCCGTTATTAAGACGGCCGTAAACCCGTAAACCTGAACAAGAACACCCGTAAAGCGCTTGGTGAACAGATGAAATTCGCGCCTCAGAACCATGTCATTCCGAGTCCTTTATTCTTCTCGCATTAGCACATCATGGGTTCGTAAACCCGCACAGGTACCTGGGTATGGGTTTGATGGGTACAGGTACGGGTACGACGTCGGGTACCCATTCAGAACCCACACCCATGCGACTGGTTTGACGGTTTTTTTTAGCATATGATAGCTTTATTGACTAACATACTGTTTGTACATGAAGTATTATACACTACTGTAATATCTCGAGAATGCCCATGCAGAGCTCACATCTAAGTCGGCGTCATGTCGTGTCGTGTTGTCGTCATTGTCGTATCTTGTATTGTTGTGTCGTCGCACCGTTGTCGTCTTCGTCTTTGTCATCATCGTCATCTTGCTGTTGTCGATGGCGGGCCCTGGCGGCAGCGGTGGTTGGTAGCCATCCAAGTTGTCGTGTCACGTTGTTGTTGTCGTTGTTGTCGGATGTCGCTACATTGTCATCGTTGACATCGTCTTGCTGTTTATGATAGAAGGGCCCTAGTGGCGGCGGTGGCGGTTGGTAGTGCATGCGGCTCTGCCTGCGTCGGGGAGGTATGGATAATCAATAGGTTGACTAAGCAAGGTGAACAGAACAAAACTGGCAATCACCGCCGGAACTAGAATCGGGAATGCACGCTTTGCTGGAGCATCGACGGCAAACCCCGCCAGCGCCACATGCGCTGCACGACAACGACGACAAGACTTTGCCAGCCCCGAGCCGAATAGGCTACCAACCGCCGCCACTGCACCAACGCAGGTCCCAAACGTAATGATGGCGGCACCCCGACAACCTATGACACTAGCGGCAGGATCGACGGCGAGGCAGCGCTGCAACTCCAAGCAACTCGACGATGACAACGGCGGCGACACGCGACAATGACTGCGACACGCGACAACGACTGCGACATGCGACAACGACTACGACACGCGACAACGACGGCGACACGTGACAATGATGGCGACACGCGACAACGATGGCGACTGGCGACAACAACAGCGACACGCGACAGCAATGGCGACGACAGTGACGATGACGGTGACGACAGGACAGACTGCGGTGGTGACGCAACGACGGTGGGGGGCAATGGCGATGCAGCGGGCTTTGTAGTTGTCTTACAGTAGTACTTTGTATAGTAGTGTAGAATTTGTATGAGCTTATCATGCCGACCCCCGTATGTTACGCATATTATTACCGTACCTACGGCCGTATAACTGCATTTCACCTGTACCGTACATGTCCCCATCTTTTCACCCGTACCGTACCGTTACATATTCTTCGATCTACCCATACGGTACGGTTGATTGGTGAGTAAACCCGTACCATACCCATACAATATATGGCCGTAACCGTAATACTGTACGGTGAACAGCCCTATCCTGTACATAGGTCGGCGGCCCGCTCTGGAGCGAAATGAGCAAGGCCGTGCCCAGTTTTGGACCCTCATCAACAGACATTACAGCCCGGAGCAGTTGGTCTTCCCTGATGAGAGCCACTTCAACCAGCTCACGTCGAGGAGGCCGTATGCATGGTCGATACGAGGCAAACACCATGCAACTTGAACTCGGTTCGAGTTCTTCCTTCGGGGTACCAAGTATTCCATTTTCCTTGCCATCTCCCTGGGTAATATTCTCCATCTCAGAGTTCTTGAGAACGCGATCACGGGTGACAACTTCAGCTGTTTTGTTCATGCGTGTTAAAGTCGTTCTCACTCTAGCTAAGTCACGGCTCCCGACGTCTCTCCCGAGTGGTCACCTGTAACACCTGCTCTTCATCCACGGTTCATCCCAAAGCGCACCAACGCGCGCCCGTCGGCACGGATCACAGACCAGCAATCACCCCACGATGTCCCGCACGGCCACTCGCCACGCGCCTCCCCCTCGTCCACGGGAGCAATAGCAGACCAAGCCCCCCCGCACGACACGCAGGGCTCAGCGTCTGCGCGCGCGCTCCACATCCGTGTCCACGGGGGCAGGTTGAACGGCAGTGCGCACATTCTGAGTGTGAAGAGCACCAATGCAGTTTGGATACAGTTATGTACAGTTTAATGCATAGCACCGTCTTGTGGATGGAAAAGTATCACCTGCAAGTTGACACGAAATTCAATTACTCTTTTAATTATTACTATAAATAATTTGTGTGAGAAAAAAACCCAGCATGGTTCTCGGAAAACCCATTCAATCTCAGCCCTATGCTGTAATCGGGACGTGAGGGGCCTATCGAATTGGATCTAGCTGTAGGGATCAGTGAATGTTATTAATTTGCGTTTCCTGACTGAGCCGATGTGTTGAGTTGTCCGTTGACGTCGATTATGGGTGTTCTGGACCGTTTCCTTTCAGGGGTTGGGCCTATTCGGAAGCGCTTCTGATCGCGTGCTTTCCCTTTGGCTTCCGCTCAGGGGTGCCACCGAGGTCACGTGACCGGGTCACCGGGTGGCCACCGCAGTATTGGGACATAACTCTTTGAGTACGTACAGGGCCTCGCATTCGCGTTTCGCCCACGAGAGTCTGCCTGTTTGCCAGCGCGTCGCACACCACTACAATGAATCGACCAAGAGAGAGCCTCCGCAACCTATTTTCTCTGCACAACCATCGACGCCTTGATCGACGCCATCGGCTTGTCCTTCGCCGGACTTGGGCTCCGACAAGGAAAATGCGGCGCCTCTCCGGGACAGCCCCATCACTCTCACCAAGTTCTTCAACCGCACTTACACCCGGTACAAGGCTCAGCTGCCCCATTGCTCGAAGGCCGTCTGATTGAATTTGGCGACCCAAATTGTGTCCTATGACTTGCTTTCCGATGATGACGGCCAGGTTTCCCAAGACGAACGCGAGCCTGTCGCCCATCACAAGACGAGGACGCGCAGGGGACCCCCCAATGGCGTCCTCTTGAAGATATTGTACTCGGCGACGGCAGCAGCCGGAGCCATCCTGTTTCCATTCCGAAAAAGGCTCGACGATGGCTGCAGTGGTGTTCGCGTCCCCGTCGTCCTTCCGCCTGGAGCACACGCCCGTACCGTCATCCCTACCCTTCGCATCCGTCATCAACACCATAAGTGGTACAACCTCCCCCCTCATGCCGTCCGCTCCACACATTGCCATCACCCCCGTCGCGCCGGGTGGAGCTCCCGGCGCGACACTCAGCACGTCTCCCGATTGCCGATTCACGCCGCGTAGTATCTGTGGACAGTGCCGAAGCTGTCAAGGCAGACGTCATATGGGACAATTGCTCACACCACCGGACGATTTTGATATCCTACTTCTTTACCTCTTTCACTGACGAGGTCTTGTCACACATTTTGTCTTGGTATGTAGCTGGCGATCACATATCGCAGGCCACCGCGGGTGCAGAATGTGAGAGGGAAGAAGATAATGAACGCGAACAGCCTGATCACGTAGTCTACTTGAAGTTCAGGAATGCCAGCGCTATGTGTCCAAAATTACTATTGCATATAAGCAGAGTCTTCTTCCTCGTATTCCTTGGTGACCACCAATCTTGGACTTCTATACATCATACGCTGCATCGCTCTCTGAGCGTAAATATATCTATCATCGCACCAATGACGTTCGTAAGTCTGCAGTGGGCCATGTGCTCGTTTACCGGCCTCATAGAACTCAACGGGGGTAAGTTAACAGGCAATATCAAGGGCTATTTGACCGCGCAATCAGACCCAGTTTGGAACACGAAAGGAGATGAGGATGTGTTTGTTCATTACATTCGCTCTATAGACAATAACTGCAGCAGCGTCTCCATGATGTCCGATCCAGGGGACTATTACATTACGCGAGCTACAGTAGTCCATATGAAACGGTGAAAAATGAGACGGAAAGGGAAAAGGAAAAAGAGGAGAGAGATCAACAAGTATGAATGCGGGGACGACAAGGGTAACCAATAGGACAGCGAAGGACGTGGTTCAGAGGATAAGGCAGAGTCGGAAACTACGATGTAATATGGGGACAAGATTATACACAAAAGGCACTGAGGGAGCCCCGAGGCGCCCGCGCATCAAGGTGTCATCAAATGTTGTCGTTCGTTCATCACGGGGCTCGGCGGAGATGATGGTTGAAAGGTGGAAAGTGAAGTCGACGAGTCAGCTGTACCAAGCAGATGCGGAAGATGCGAGGGGGATACAAGAAACAATGTTACATCGCGTAGCCCCCCAAGCTATCTTGGTCATCAGCTTCCTGTTCAAGTTTAAACGACCCCCCAGCGGTTTGCTGATCAGGGCTCGACTCTTGTGCCTTTATACAACCGGAGCCACCCTCCGAGCGTACTGAATAACAAACATTCTATCAGGGTCGTGAAAAGGGGCGTGATGGAATAACGACACACAGTGACGATCAAGGGCATCAAGCCGCGCAAACGGTTTCCTGCAACCTTCGCAAATGAATGGGCGGTGATTCGAATGCAACTGCTCGTGGCGCTTGCAATCATGTTGTCGCTGAAAACCTTTGCCGCATCCAGGCCATTTGCACTGGAAGGGCTTCTCGTCGTTGTGAGAACGTAAGTGCCCTTAAAGATGTCCATACGGTGAGTGACAGTAAACCGGAGGTGTGTGGAGAAGTCAGATACCTTTTAGGTTGAAATGACGGGTAAACGTTGCACCACATCCTGGAATAGGACACACGAAATTTGCATCGTTGATGCGCCGTTTCATGCTAGCGTCGGCACTCTGGTATACCTCCCCTCTTAACATGTTGATAAGCGGGGGTGGCCCATTTCCAAGCCAAGGATCAGGAAGAGGTCCTGTGATGAGTGCTGGGCTGCTAGAAGGGCTGGCCGGATATGGTGACACGCGTAGAGCTCCCCAGTTTGGTCCAGCAGTGCTTCCGCGCTCCCGGGAGCCGCCCGAGGCACGAGGTTGATGTTCGCGGGGGAACGGTTGGATAAAAGGAGGGAAGTGACTTGGCCGGGAGATAGGAACGCGAAAATGATCGGAAGTTGAGAGATCTGCAGAAGTGGTCCAGGATGGCTGAGCAGGTGCAATGAAGTTAAGAAGGCTGGAGCTACCGGCGCTGGAACTGAACACAGACGCCGGCCGTGATATAGCGGAGTTTGCCAAGGAGTCGTATGAATGATGGCTCCAACTCAACGATGGCACAGCTGATGGTGTTGGTGACCCTGCGATCGGCAAACAGTGTCAGTGACAAACCCTCATGAGGACAAAAAAAGTGGGGTCCCCAGGGACACGAACCTCGGGAAATAGTGTCAAAGACTTCCGCCTGAGTCGTATCACCCCCGCCACTTACGGGGGTTGGGTCATTCGCATTGAAACCGTGCTCGAGAAGCAGCGTAGCCGCCATCGAATGATTGTCCCGTGCGGCGAGATGCAATGCAATCTCCCCCCTCAGAGTCCGATCTCTGATATCTGCGGCGTGCAGAAGCAGTATGCGCATCACATCCAGTTGCCCTTCTTGTGCAGCACAAAGCAAAGGGGTCAGTTCGTCGAGACTTTTGGCATTCGCATTGGCACCGTGCTCAAGAAGTAGCGTGGCAACCTCCGAATGATTTTTCAAAGCCGCGAGATGCAACGCAGTCTGCCGGTTCAAAGTCCGGGCTTCGACATCTGCACCGTGCAGAAGCAGTACGCGCGTCGCCTCCAGGTTCCCATTGCGTGCTGCATAATGCAACGGGGTCAGTTGTCGGGTATTCAGGGCATTCGCAGTGGCACCATGTCCGAGAAGTAGCGTGGGGATTTCCAAATGATTTTTCTGTGCTGCGAAATGCAACGCAGTCTCCCCATCTTTGTCCTGCGCTCCGACATCTGCACCGCACCGAACAAGTACGCGCGTCACCTCCAGTTGTCCTTCTTTTGCCGCATAAAATAACGGGGTCTGCTGTTGAACATCCTTGGCATCCACATTACCGCCATGTTCGAGAAGTAGCGCCGCCATCTCCGAATGCCCCATTTTTGCCGCGAGATGCAACGGAGTTTGGCCAAAGTCATCCGCAAGGTTGACATCCGCACCGTGTTCGAGGAGAAAGAGAGCAACGTTCGAATATCCTCGCGCCGAGGTAGCACGTAACGGTGTGACGTAAATACCCCCCCTGGCATTCACGTCCTGTCGGTGCCTCATTACCAGCCATTCCACCATGTCACGGAAGCCACACAGTGCGGCATAGTACAGTGGGGTTCCTGTGTGCTTCGGGGGAGCGTCCAGTGGACGGGAGGTGCTCCACTCCTCGTCAACGTCCCAAATTGAGACCCAGATTATAAAATATGGGTTGTTCGGGTCAAAGAGGGATTCCATGGCATTTCGAATGGAGGATGAGACATTTCCGAATTGAGCATGGATGACCCAGTACCGAGCGGCATACTCCGCAAGGGGCCAACCATCGATTTTGTGTGGGTCGACGCGGTCGGATTGCAGCAAGAGACCGAGGCAAGCTTGTGCCATGGTAGTATGGGCGTGTTCGAGAGAAATGTGGTAACGGGAGACGGGTCCTCTTGCAATGGCGAGGCGGCCAGACGTTAAGAACTCTCTAAACGAAAAGTGAGAAAAGTAAACGTGACGGCCGGAGACATCCACGACGGTGATCAGGCTTGAACATGCAGACAGCACGGCTTCTCTAGGGTTTTTATGGCGCCGATTTTCTACGAAATTCGGGACTGATCCCGGAGAACTGCTGAAGTCAAACATCAGGAACTCTGCCAGCTCCTCGACGAGCAGTGGGCGAGAAGCGACTGTGAGGCATTGGAAAAGACGATGAGCGTATTCCCAGTCCTCTTCGCCAATTCTTTCCAGTGCATTCTCGTATGTTGGATCTAGTTGCTCTGGTAATTGTTCCAACGCGCGCCAGGTGTTGATTGGGAGACTGTGACGCAGTGCGTCCAGCTGACAGGAGACCCAGCGGAACCTGGATGGCGTAGATGAGCAAGGATTAATTACAGGTCTAGATGATAACGATAACCTACATCCCGTCAGCCTTCTCTGAGAGTGTATCGATGACGAGGCGCTGGTCCTCCGCAGTCCACGTTCGCATCTTCCGATCTGTGTTCACAACCGCGCTGATGTAATCGAAAATATCATTCCCATTGTTGTCGTCAAGAAAGATCGAGTGGGACGACAAAGGTCGAAGAACGGTTTCAATGTCTGATTCGAGGCGACTGGTGACGCAGATATGTAAACCAGGACGTTTGAGTTGGACGAGCTCGTCTAAGAGACCCAAGACGCTCCCTCGCGGGGATGGGGTGCCAGATATATTGGGACATTCGTCAATGGCGTCCACAATTATGTACATTGGTCCTGGCTCGGGAGTTGTGAGCATGTCTTTGAGGCGCTGGGTAAGTGTGTCATTGTCGGGCTGTCGCGAGCCACTTCCGTGCTCGTGATACAAGGTAGAAAGAATTTCGCAACAAAGATCGGACCGAGCGGACAGTTGGAAAAGAAGAGAAGTGAGGAGTCCACGGATGTCTTGCTTGGCGGTATCTCTGGCATCGAAATAGAAGTACGCCAAAGAGGCTAGCCCAGCCTCGCACATGACTTTGATGTTTTCGATGATCATAGAACTGGTTCCCATATTGGTACACGTTAGGGGATAAGAGATATAGTTGCACGTACCAGAGTACGCTTTTCCCTGAACCCACTATGAGGTAAGACGTCCATCAGCGGCGACAAGGGTGTAAATATTAATAAAAACGTGCGTTTCCCATGTACCCACAGGAGGGAACCTGCGGCTGTCCACTCACGAAAAGTGTCTCCTTGCAGGGCCCATGCAGTAGTTCCCTCTTGGTGAATTAAGCGCAGACTGATGTGATTTTTCGATGGATCGGGGGGTGACAACCATCGCTGAGAGGATGTTTGCGATTGGCTCCCTGCGTAGTTCGTCAGTTGCAAAGGCCAAATATCAGTTCAGAAAGGACGACAGACGCTTCTCGCTATTCATATTGCTCGTGACTAGTTGCATGGTGACTGGCACCCGGGGTCGGTGTTGTTACCAAGAACAAACGAGTCAAACGTACCGAGTGCATCCCGGAGCTCACTAATTGAGGACTCTCCACCTAACCGGAAATACGCTTAGTACGGTGTGCAAATGATGTGAATTCGGGCCTGCGCACCATTCATAACTGCGTTCATATTTTTAGAAAGACCGTAAACCACTTCCAGGATCTGCACTACAGTCGCCCTAGCTTCCTCTTGGTTGAGCCGGCCCAATCTCTGTCGTACTACCTCGACGCCCTTTATTCCGAAAAGTTTGCTTCCTAAGTCTATTGTATCGTATTGAACCAGGAGCAAGCCTTGCTCGAGCTGTTGTACTCCGATGGCAAGGATAGAAAGTAGTTCGACCAATATCTTCATGAGTATTGTAATCGTTGCTGTCGTAGGTGGGGTCTCAGTACAAATATCGAGGGGACGGAGAAGGTATTCCATGGACTCGAAAAAGCCGCAGAGTGCATCATTACTTGCACCAACATGGCCGGTTGCCTGGGAGCCGTAAATATTAGAACGCTCCATGGTATGGCTTAAAGAAGAAAAACACATACGTCGAGCAGTACACCAATCCCCGCGAAAATCGCTATTCTAGCAGGGGACGGCTAGAACACCATTGCCAAGGTCAGGCAACATCGGCATGGAAAGCTTTCCAACGTACCACACTGAGATCCCCTCCAAGAGCCCCGCTGATGGACAGCGCATACAGTAAGTGTACAACTGGCTTCACCCACACCATCAGCTTATCGCCATCATCGTGGAGCCTTTGGGATTTTCGAGATTGTGCTTGGAGTATTTCGATCACAGAGTGTGCCGAATAGCAAGTCTCGAATTCGATGGCGAGGTGATATTCAAGGAGATTTATGCCGGTCCGCTCTTCGTATTCCTTGAGGGCGATCTCAATGGGTTCTCGAATGTGGGTGGTGGCAGGGTGCGCATAGGACATTGAGGTGGTAGAGCTATCCCCACTCTCAGACGATTGGAATAGAGTGCGTCCCCTTTTGAGTGGCACATGAAGTAGGGAACCTTCTATTTGTGGTAACGGGGTTTTGACGTGACAGCGACTTTGAGATGAGGGGGATGTTGATGAAGGAGCTATCAATAGCTAAGCGGTCAAGATGCGACCTCAGGCCCCGCAGAATGTGAAACTCACACAACTCTTCAAAAAGGTTTGAAAGGGTTGCAATTCGAACGGTTTCTGTACCAGCATTCCCGCCATTGTCAGCAGACAACAGATCTTCCAAGTGCGCGCTCCGCCGTGAGAATAAAGGAGTCGCGATAGGACCAATAAGGGCTTACCTAAGCCAAACGGAACCTCTTGAATCTTCAACTCGGCGCTTCGGAAGTGGCTCAACATCGCGTCTGGTTGGAGAGATTCTATCGGCTACAAGCAAGAATAAATGTTAATATGATTGGTGTACAGTACAAACCCCCACTCACAGTACTGTCATAAATTCCATGAAGCTCTGCCAAGTCATTGTCATGAACGAGGACCATATCGCAATGAGGTGCTTCCTACAGCCCATATTAGTACCAACGTGATAAAGGAGAATTGTTTGTCCAGTGCTCACTTCGGCGATGAACCCTAGTAGTATGTGAAGAGGATCACGGTACTACGAGAGCTAAATGAAGACTTGAAAACTTGAAAAACGGGCGCGGCGTTACCTCTGGTACAGTCGGTATTGGTACGAGTTCCATGTCCATGTCTGGCTCCTCGTCAGATCCCTCTGGGTCTGGATTGGGTCCTGCTGCCGCCTTAAGTCTGGGAAATATCTTGTATTTACGAGCAACACGAAACCCTCGTATGAATATGCACTGATCCTCTGGTAAATTCTAACGTTAATAAGATCACGCGAAAGGCGTTTCAGTATTCACTGGCCAGCACAGAAGTGTACTGTCATACCTTGCCATCAGGGCCAGGATTCAAATGCGCCCCTCGAATGTGCTCGTGTGAGAATTGCCAGTTAATGGTAACAGTATCATCGGGGTGATCCACCTTAGCCCGGAACGATGCCCGTGCATCTTCCCGACCCCCGGGGAAAGCCACATTAGTACAAGACCTTGTGCGATGAGTCCCGGTCACTAGGACGATATCCTCCATCCGATCGACTCCCAGTTCAAGTTGTTGGGCCCACGCAAACCAGGTGTCGATGTGCTTAATCATCCACTTGCCAAATCGTTTAATCGCCACCGTGTCCTCCTTCTTAGCCTTTATAGGAAGGCACAATACTGCGCCTTGATTCATCCGACACAGAAAAGAGACTTCGCCTTCATTTTGAGGCCTGAGAAGATGTGAGTGACAGTACATTCAGACCACGCAGTTCAGTTACCCATCGGCCTGTCGATCCAATTCGGGCCCCAAAGCGACGCAGGTTGAACAGAAATTATGGGGACTTAGAGTGCCATGAATGATATGGTCTTCTATGTTGAGCTGTTCGTGGTACTCTGGGACACCTTTGCGATGGGATGGATGTTTCGCGGGAAGTAGAACATTGAAGAGACGATGGAATCTGCCTTCGCGAATGTAGCCGACGTCGCCAACCTCCACCGCGGGGTATAGATTCCCTGGATCTGGATCCCAAAGTGCGTATCCATAGGCAGGGGCCGTGATCAAAAGGTGGTGGCGAAAGATGTCGTAGTGAGCCATGGTGCCAGTCACACTAGCGGCGCTTGCTAGTGGGCAAGAATCGGCCTGGCAGTGGTAATATAAATCCTGAGTTCGTCCTGTGCCTCGAGGGAGATATTAGGATTTACGTGATTTTTCACGACGCTTTGAACACGTGATTGTAATTGTAGCTAAACGAAATCGAACACGGCCTCGAGTTCACGTTTCGCCCACCACGAGCCTGAGAGTTTGCCTGGTTGCCAGCGCGTCGCATACCACCACAATGAATCGACCAAGAGAGAGCATCCTCAACCTCTTTGACCCACTCTTCTCTGCACAACCATCGACGCCACCATCTTGTCCTTCGCCAGACTTGGGCTCCGACAAGGAGAACGCGGCCCCTCCCGGGGACAGCCCCATCACTCTCACCAAGTTCTTCGACCGCACTTACACCCGGTACAAGGCCCAGCTGCCCCACCCCTTGCCCAAAGGTCGTCTGATTGACTTTGGCGACCCAAACGTGTCCTATGACTCGCCTTCTGACGATGGCGACGACGACGAAGACGACGAGGCTCCTCAAGACGAGCACGAGCCCGTCATCGTCCATCACGAGGCTGGGGACGCGCTGGGGACACCCCAGCGGCGTCCTCTTGCAGACATCGCGCTCGGCGACGGCAGCAGCCGGAGCAGCCCTGTTTCCATTCCGCAAAAAGGCGCCGCGCCGGCAGTGTTCGGGTCCCCGTCGTCCTTCCGCCTCGCGCGCCCCACGCCCGCGCCGTCCTCCTCGCCCCTCGCATCCGTCATCAATGCCATAAACGGCACTACGTCCCCCTCGTCGCCCCCCACGCCATCTGCCCCGCACACTGCCGCCACCCCCACCGCGCCGCCCTCCCCCTCGCCGACGCGTCGACAGCTCTGCCCCGGCGCGACGCTCCGCGCGTCCCCTGACACCGACGCGCGCCGCGTATCCGTTGACCTGCAGGAGAGCCTGAGCGTCCATTTTGGCGAATCGTCGTTCGACCTGCTCAAGGACAAGATCCTGTTCCCGGAGAACGACTCGCTTGGCGACCTCGAGATGGACTTGGATTTGGAGGAAGCCGTGCTGGGGGCGATGGCGCCCACGAGGACCTTCGAAGGCAGCGACTGTGATGCCGTGCCGACTGCACGCACCGAGAGCGAGAGCGAGCCGGACACGGATGATGTACTATCGGAGCGGCTGAAAGATATGTGCATGGCTTCAGACGACGAGGAGGCGGCGGACGCGGGGACCAAAAACAGCATCACCTCAACGCCGCCAGTGACATTCACGGGCCATGCTGTTCCCAGTTAGCCTTTTTTCTTTCCATTTCCGCTCTTCTTCCGGCCCTGACATTTTCCATTCTCCAAGCTCCATCGCCACCACCTGTGCGCCAATTTATTCGCCCGAAGACAAACCGACTGCAGGCGCCCACACGCCCCAACCCGGCCCCACCCGCAGCCGCGGCTGGAACAGCCCCCTTGCCAAGGCGAAGTGCACGCGGATCTATCTCGGCGCTACCCGCGCCCATTGTATCGACGGCCGCACTGCGCATCACCAAAAAAGCCATCAAGGCAGACGTGCGGAAGACGGCCCTCCTGCCACCACTACCTTCTCCTTCTTCGTCAGCGCCCGGGGCCCCATCGCGCGCAACGTTCATCGGAGGAGTCCAGCGCCCTACCACGCACACCAAGAGCGCATCGATGTCTGTGCTTCCCCGCGCACCAACGTCTCAGCAGGGCAGGTCCGCGGCACCGCCTTCTCTGGCCAACACGTCCAAGCCCTCATTGGTGCCCGGTGCTGGTCCACGCCCGTCTGGTCTACGCCCGCCGACATCGCGTGTCGGCAGCAGTGGCATAATCGCGCCGCGGGCTTCTACTACTGTCGGTGGTGTGACGCGGCTGGCCGTTGGAGGTGGTGTTAGTAGGGCACCTTCTGGTGTGATGAAACCTGTGGCTGGGAAGAGTGATGGTGTGCGGATGATGCGCCGGGTGTGAGCTGTATTCTTGCACGTTTGTTTTCTTGATTCTTGCAACTGTTTACTCACGAACGCACGCACGCACGCACGAGCATCTCTGATTATCCAGGACACTGTGACATGACTTGACGATCTTTTTCTTTTTTGATTCTTCCCAACAATAACCGGGAGTCCGTTCTAGTAGTTCAGCACGATGTCAGCATGTTAAGACACAATTGCATACGTGGATCCATAGGCAGAAAACAAAAAAAAAACCCATATTTTCCGTATCATGATCCGTTGACGTTTATGGGTAGGCTCGAGCGGGCAGGCAGGCAAGAAGATTGATGCAATTGATGCAATATAATGTGCCAGCACAGGTGCCACGGTGCCTGATGATATATGATAGGCGAGCCACTGGGTAAGCCACTCTTTGTTTTACTTCAAGACCCCGGTGTGTAACCGAGAGAACAAATAGTTTAAACCCACGATCAGATTCATGTGAATGAATCCTAGCTGAGGACGAGGTTTCATCGAGCACATGATGGCCCGTACGTAATAATTGACAGAGAACCAACACCGGGCCGAGAGTGTGTGAGATGGGCCTCGGCCAATGAGTTGAGCCGCGATCGATGCTTTTTTAAAGACCCTTTCTTCCTCAGTGCTGTTCACTCGAATGGCCCGCTCACAGTCCCTCCTCTCACCAGAGCCTTCCAATGTCGTCCATCAACCCGTTACTATATGTCATGTGTTCGTCTCTCTTCCCTCTCCAACAATCGCCATCGCGTTCGTCTCACACTTTCCTACCACAGGCAACTCAGAGATCTCATTATATGTCCTGATGAACGAGGCGTCGTCAACTACGTGCAGGACCAGTGTATAATGGAGCATGACATATCTGATCCATCCTCTGTGAGTTTCTTCCCTCCCCTATGTATCCCCTGTCCCGTTTCCCATCGCAAGGAGGGAAAAAACGGAGCGAAATGGAAATCGCCTTGAGAAAAAATTTGCGCGAACGGAAAGTCCCCTGTAATGGCACTCTCGGGACCTTTGTTTCATCACGCTGTGCTCTTTCTAATCAGTCGAGTCAGCTTTGCATATTGCAACGGTGATACGGCCATTGAGTGTGTCCAACGGACCCAGGCCCAGACTTCTGCTTGTCGCTGATATCGCGCTCCATATTCTCCGCAGTACTCCCGGCTAGGATGTGATTGACAACTTCTCCACAGGCACCGACCCCCTTAGTCTCCCTCAACTACGTCCCAAACACCATCTCTTCACTTCATATCCCCGACACAGATGAGCGGCTCCTCGCCGCAGGCGGGCAAGACGCTGAACTCCACCTATCGATACACTCCAGACGCAGCCCCTCACCACGCAACCCTTCTCACACTGCCTCCCCACGCCCAACGAGGAGGCTATGGCAATACGACAACGTCCTGTCCGGATCCATCAACAACTCCGTCCTCCTTACCTCCCTCAGCCTTACCCGTTCAAACGAGAGTAGCGCAGAACCCCGCGTCGCCGTCAGCAATAACGACTGCACCGTCAAATTCTTCGACGTCAACGTGCGCGGCACTAAGGGCGTCGATGGCCCACCGAAGCGCATCAGCGAAGTCGGAACGCTGCGGCTTGACGTGCCCGTGAACCATTGTATGTCTTCTTATTCTTTGCGTAACTCCGAGCCACGGTGCCTTACTGACGTCGTCATCGCCCCTACCGATCCGCAGCTTCGATATCCCCGGACGGTCGCACGCTCCTCTCCGTAGGCGATTCCCCTCAAGTGTATCTCCACGGCATGACTGGCGGCGCACGCATCTCCTTCACCCCGCTCGCCCAGCTGGCCCTCCCTCCTTTCGACTCGTATCCCGGCGCGTACTCGATACACAGCGCTAGCGCGCTACCCGCGTCCTTCTGCACCGCATTTTCGCCGTCCGGCTCCAAATTTGCTGTTGCCTCACAGGAGGGCATGGTTGCGGTGTGGGACGTCCGCTCCCGTAAGCCGATGAAGGTGTTCACGACCGACCGTAGTCGCCTGCCGCCGGGCGGTGCAGGAGGGATGGGCCGGAGCGGGAGCAGACCGATGGGCACTGCCAGTGGGTGGCTGTACGAAGACACCTGGGACTGGACCATGCCGGCACACAGGGCGCCTGGGTGGGGTGTGCGGAACGTCAAGTTTAGCTCGGGGATCGACGGGAAGGAACTTATGACGTTTACCGAGGTGCGTCACCAGGCATCCTGGTTAACTCCGTGGAGTGTGATTTTGACTTTGCGTGCGACAGCACACGTCCCTGCTGCACGTCATCGACGCGACGACGTTCGAGCACGAAGAGATCGTCCGCGTCCCCGCGATCGTCGCCGATCCACCACCATCTGCCTCGCCGCGTCCGTTGGTGCCAACCACGCCAAGCTCTGCACGTTCTTCCCCGGCCCCAGTTCCAGCACCGAATCATCACCCACAGCCCTACGTCCGCACGCTCGGGGCGGGTCTCCAGCACGTCCCCGCACCGCACCTGCATACACATCCGCACGGCCACGGGCACTACCACCACCACTACCACGGCGCCGTCCCGCTGCCTCCCGCGCACGCCAGCGGCGAACGGGACCGTCGTCTGCGCGTGCGCGTACGGCAGCGCGACGTGCTCCTCACCACCGCGCCGTCCCCGCCCGCATCCGGACCCACGACGCCGCTGCTCGCGCGGCGGCGCTCGCACGTCGAGGCCGGGTACAGCCCGGGCGCGGGCATGGAGATGGACGTCGACGCCGACACGGACGAAATGGACGAGATGGACGACGCAGAGGCTGAGACGGACTGCCTCACCTCTCGCGCGCCCTCGCGCGCCGCGTCGCCTCCACCACCCCCGCCGCCGCCGGTCCCGCCACCGCACGGACGGCAGTCTCGACGGCCTGCCGCACCATATACCCCTGACCACGCTGGTGGCGGTCATTCGATGGGCGGCGGCGCGCTGGCGATACAGACGCCGGCGCATCTTGATTTGGCGGGCACGTGCTTCGACCCGCGGGGTGCGTGGTTGTATGTCGCGAGCACGTCGGGGATCGTCGAGTGGCGCGTGCGGGGCGGCGAGAAGCGATGGTGGTCCGAGTCTGTTTGGGCGTGAAAAAAAACATAACCGAAAAACGGACAATGGACACAAATGGATTCCCCCTTACCTTCTCAACTTTTTTTTCTTTTCTTTCCTTTTTATGTAACGCGTCTGGATGTTTTGTCGCCAAGGATCGGATTCTTTTTTCTTTCATTGCTTTTGTGTGTAGTTTTAGTACTTTTTGTTTTTTTTTTTCGTCGATTTGTCTGACTTGTTTGGAAGCAAGAGCCTCGTGTATGTTTTACTAGCTATCCACTTTTCCTACCTTCCTACTCAACGAGAGTACTTTTTGGTTCTCGAACGATGCAATATGCAATTCACATGTACCGATTCGACGGTTTCTTTCGCCGGCAAAAGTCTCAGGCCGTAGATCTCAGATTTTTGCTTTTCTCTTCGACACTCGAGAAACGAAACGAGTTCGGAAGTAGGACGAACTTTTGGTCTTTTATTAGATCTGGGTGCCGATTCGGACGACGGAGGCGTGAGTGGGGTGCTTGCTAAAAGACGATGCCTTTGTTTTGTTCAGAACCTCACCCGAGTTTTTCAGGAAATGCAGCACGCTGAGCAGCGGTGCAGAACAAGCCCCACCAGCTATCAGGTATTCGCGCACTGTAGGCCGCGGGCACGGTCTATAGAGCGGGCTGTATGCGTTAAGCCGCAAAATCATAAGCTGGAGAAGGGTCGAGACCGCTCTCTGGTGCATTTCAAAACTTGTAGCTTGAAGCTTGAAGCCCAGTCAAAGTCTTTGAAACGCTGAGCTCCAGCTGTCATTCCCTCTCTCCCACGGAGAGCCGTCCCTCTCGAGAACCTTTCAGTTAGACTCGTCGCTCCACGGCACGTGGCTCGCGCGCATGTAACGTGTAACTTACGCGGACTCTTACGTGCTATCATTAGACGTTAACAGTGTCAAACAAACCGCTCAAAGACCGAGTGGGAGAACGCGCTGCGGCTTCGCTCAATAAAAGCAGGGATATGGTCCGAAAGACGTTGCATGCCGTTGGGGCGGATTGCACCATTGCACCAGTGATACTCGAATCGCACTCCATAGGCCCTGACTCGGATGAGGCGATGTTGTTATCATTTGCCACGCGTATTGTTTGAACTCGCGCGACGACGAACCGTGCCGAGTTGATCCCGGGCTTCGACAGCATTAGCAAAACCGCGGACTGTGCCCCTAACACTGCGATGTCTTCTGGGTTCTGTTCCCGCGCTGGGGCCGCAGGTGCGCTTTAACATCGGTATTACAACCATTCGGTGGCCTGCTGCAGCATGCACTACCATCTGCTCTCTGCCCTCTTCACCCTTCCCGCCGTTCTCCTCGGCTGCCTTGCGACACCACGTTGGGACGACCTGAGAGTGAAACACGCTTGGAAAGCCGTCCCGGAGAACTGGGAGTGCTTGGGCCTCCCGCCCGCCGGCACAGTCATCAACCTCCACATAGCGCTCAAGCCCCACCGCGAGAATGCCCTGATCGAAGCGCTCTATGAGGTTAGCTCTCCTGGGCATCCGAAGCACGTCCTCTCTACTACCACTCCTCTACGCACGCACGTGCTCACTGCTACGTCACAGATATGGCGCTCACCTCACCAAGGAGCAGGTCGCTGGGCTCGTCGTGCCGCACCCATACACTCTTGAGCTCGTTAACTCCTGGCTTAAATACCACGGCGTGCCCTCGTCTATCTCACTGACACACGGCGGCAACTGGCTGACACTCACGGGCGTGTCCGTGTCCAAAGCCAACGATCTCCTCGGTGCATCGTATCGGCTCTACCGGCACACCGAGACAAACGAGACCATTGTCCGCACAATCGGCTATTCGCTCCCGGCGGCGCTGCACCCGCATGTGCAGACCGTGGCGCCAACGACGTACTTCGCTTCCCCGCGCATGTCGTGGCAGAGACCGAGAAAGCGCTCCGGCGGGGCAGCAGCAGGGCTGGTGAAGGCAACATCAGGCGACCTCGTGATGGCTTTGTCGCGCCGTGATGACTCGGATGATGACGACGATGACGATGACGTCTTACCGCCCATGCTGCACTGGCTGTACAAATCGGCCACCTATGTGCCCGCGGCGACGGACCGGAACAAACTCGGGATTGCAGGATATGTTGAGGAGTACCCGAACCCGACTGACCTGAAGAAGTTCATGAACCGTTTCCACAGCCCTGGGACCAAGGCGACCTACACCGTCGTACAGGTCAACAACGGTGGTTACGATCCGGCGAACCCCGGCCTCGAGGCGACCGCGGACGTCCAGTACGCTTCCGGCATGTCGCACCCGACCCCGATTATCTACTACAGTGTTGGCGAAGGGCCAGAGGGCAAGACTGACCCGTACCTCTCCTGGCTCAGATACATGCTCAACCTCGACAACACCGACATCCCACAGACAATCAGCACGTCGTACGCCAACTACGAGTCGGAGTACGCACTGGATCATGCGAGGTCCGTGTGCGACCTATTTATGCAACTCGGCGCGCGCGGTGTTAGCGTCCTCTTCGCGTCCGGCGACAAGGGTGTTGGCGAAGACTGCGTGACCGATGGTAAAGTCCGGTTCAGGCCCACCTTCCCCGCGAGTTGTACGTGTGCCCCGCTCGATAGTTGTACACAAGCGCAGCTCGTTAACCACCACACCGCCACGCAGGTCCCTGGGTCACCACCGTCGGCGGAACGACGGAAATCTTGCCGGAGATTGCAGCGAAGCTCAGCGGCGGCGGCTTCTCGGACTACTTCAAGCGCCCAGACTACCAGGATGAGGCCGTGACCACCTTCTTCGAGAACTTTGGCAACACATATCACGGCCTCTACAAGTGCGTTCGTTGCCGTGACCCGATCAAAAAAAATTCTTACTTTTATTGGTTCAGCGCCTCGAGCAGAGGCTTCCCCGACATTGCCGCGCAGGCATACGATATCGGAATCATCTTCCGCAAGGAATACAAAGTCGTGGGTGGCACAAGCTGTGCAACGCCCGTCCGTCTCTCTTCTCTGTATCTTCTATCCCGAGGCACCTAGTTGACCGCCTATGTACAGATTGTGGCGGGGATTATCTCGCTGCTCAATGATTACCGGATTTCGCAGGGCAGGCATCCGCTCGGCTTTCTCAACCCTTGGCTCTACGGTATCGCCCGCGCAGGCCTGACCGACATCACGTCTGGCTCGAATCCGGGTTGCAATACTGATGGATTCCCCGCCGTCGTTGGATGGGATCCCGTGTGTCCTCCCAGACTTGTCTTTGTTCATTTTCTGTGTTGGCTGATGCTGGGCTCCGTAGGTGACAGGTCTTGGGTCGCCCGACTTCCAGCGCCTGCAGCGCTTATTACCTTAGGCCTGAGGAGTATAGAGCCTACGTGCTATAAACCCAATGAAGCAACTGATCAGAGAGATAGCGCCGGACACACGCCGTCGTGTACTGTATATCCGAGAGTAGTTGATGAGCAGAAAATGTGCAGGATCTAGCTGGTCTGTAGTGTTAGAGCGTGATCGGGTCACGCATGCATGCAACACTTACCAACTTACTATTCTTCATTGTACATTCGTTCTGGCATGCTAATGTTCGTTTCCCTCAGTTTTCTCCACTATAGCGTCTTTGCGGACTTGCGCTTACGGAGCGCTAATCGAGAGGCCTTTGACAATTTTGGGTCCGAGGCTATAACAAACATTATCGTCTTGACCTGTCCTGGCACTCGAGGTTGCTTCGTAGTTTATATCTCACGTTTACAACAGTGTCCCATCTAACGTCCTCCCCCAGGGCCTCAGAGTTCACCGGCGCGTGTGCAGGATATAATTCGTCGATCACTCGCGACGACTGCACAAGTGGTGCCAATTACAAAAGGCGCTAGTCTGTAGAACCAACCAAATGGACTCCAAGAGGTGTTATCATAACGCCGCCAGTTGCCGAAAAGTCTCAAGAGGCCCGAGGAACACCGTAAGTCAGGTCAGCAACTTTCCTCGTCTAAGAATCTCCGTCCCTGCCACGCGTGACAACAGGGTTGCACGCAACTCGGTGGGCCGCTGCAAGGCCAGAGTCGGAACAACATCGGAACTTGGGGCTGCCTGGCCACCCCAGAGAATCAGAGAAGAGGCCGGGCAGTCGCATCAGAGTGGACTTCGCAGGGTGGACGGACCAGAAAATAGGGGAATGGAACCAGGATGCCTGATACACAGCCGAGCTATTGGGTATTGGTAGGTCTTCTTCACAGATGATGTCCCTGGCCAAATGAATGTCGAGTGCGAGCGTGTGCTTATCCTCCAGGGAGATGAGGGGCTGGATACCTAGCGCTGGAGTGATCGTTGCATACGATGAGACACACATGACAAGGAGCTGCGTCCTGTTTTTCCCACTTCTAGAGAAGCGTCCCGCAAGCGCAGCATGAGCGAAAAATGAGTATGTCATCTTTCTGACCTTACACGGAGAAGAGCAGACGTGCGAAACTCGGGCCCCGTGGGATCGTGTCAATCAATATATCTAACTTCAAGGACCTGCCCTTCAGGGGCTCGACCAATGTAAAGAAGAAAGTGCCAGCTTTATGGCGCGCGCGCTGGTAGTAAGTGCCTGAAAGCGCAATACGATCCTAGGTGGTGAGCCAGGCCGTTGGTAGGCCAGGGAATTAGCACTTACGGTATCTGGCGGACAGGAGAGACTGGCCTGACAACACACTAAGAATAAACACTTTCCAAAAAAGAGAGAACCCATATACTGGGCCACTTAATCAATGCGGGTTGCAAGGGCAAAACAAAACTCACCAGGGGAGTGGGTTGGCTGTGGGCGCAGTTCAATGCCAAATGGGGTAGGACGACGTGAGGAACAAACGATCTGCACTCGAATTGCCAAGCAAGTCGATAAGAGGAACGGTGCAGGCTACATATATATTACTAGTACTACTGTTACACTGTGACGTGCGGCAAGCTGGGACCACATCCTCCTGAACTGAGAAAGTTGAAGCGAAATTAAAAAGGAAAGGAAAAACACGGTAACAAGAGTATTTGTAAATGTACAGAAAAAACTTCTGGGAGAACCGCATCTGGGACCCATCAAAGATACAAACAAACAACAAACGGCTGGTGCAGAAAGGTTTAAAAAACCGTCAGGTCAGACATACCCCCTTCGTTTCCTCCACCGATTCCCTGCGCTGTTCCCACTTAACGGCGCCGGCGCTGCCAACCCCGAGTTCGAGTGAGAACGCTTACGCCCCACCACTATTCGCTCGTCCCCAGTCCCATCACCGACCGGGATTTCCGCCGTGCCATTGGCGTTAGAGGGAGACGCGGCCACGACAGGCGTCGTCGATGTGTCCGTGGTCGAAGTGCGGGGGATAACAAAGTACCGCCCGATCGCGCGGCGTACTGCGGCGTTCGCGCCACCCGCGATGCCACCCTCGGGCATCGTCGGGATGCGTGGGTGGCCCAGCGTTGGCGGGCGCTTCTTGTACTGCATAGGTGGACGTTTAGGACCAGAGAAGGGAAGAGAGCGGACGGATGGAGGGAGGGTAGGGCCGCCGGAACGGAAGGTGGTGAGTACGCACCGTCTCGAGCTCGGGTTTTCCCCGCCAGCGCGCGAGGGCCTCGCAGAACCTAAGCGCTGCGCGCTCGACGGGCTCAACAGGATACCGCCTCGCGAGGTCTTCCATATACTTCGAGAGATCAGGAGTGCCAGCAGGGACGTCAAGAAACTGGCGAGGGCAGACAACGAACGGGCGGTCGGTTATCAGCAGCCACATCAATGATCCCGATCAAGAGGGTAAGCACGAAGGATAACAGTAAAGAGCCAAGTTGGCAATTACACATACCCGAGCAACCCGCTGTCCCATCTCGTGCGAAAACTCTGCCTCTCCCCCTCCGCCACCTACCCCTGGGTCGCTTCTCTGATGATTACTACGACCACTGCCACTGCCACCTGTGAGATTGCCACCCCCACCTGCACCACCGGCGATGTCATACCCGCTACTGCTGCTGGGACTGGTATTCACGCTCCGGGTCGGGAAGAGCACGTTGACAGCATCGGGGAGATCTGGCATACCGTCTGGTTCAAACTCATTGTATTCGTCGCTCGTGGTGACCGGTGAGGTTTCGGGGGTCACTGCGCCGCCAAGCCCGACACCCAGCAGGACTTGCACGGGAGCAAGCCCAGCCCAACCGGCGGTGAGGTATCCCTCGAGCACGGCGCACGTGAGCAGGCCAGCGAGCAGGAGGTACCACTCTGCCGTTGGCACGAGCGCTTTGGCGCCAATATCTTCCGCGCTGGCAGTGGTACCGACCTCCCGCCCAAGCTCGAGCGCGACAAGCGCAGAGAGCCTCAAAAACCGCGGAATGAGCTCCGCGAGCTGCGTATTCTTTGCCCCGGGCGGGCCGCGCGCCTCATCCAGTGGCGGGATCCCCCGTCTGAGCAACGACCCGCCTAATCCGAAACGCGCAAGCCCGCTCCCGACGCCCGCACCCTCAGAAAAGCCAGAGATGCCCCAACCCTGAGAAACGGTCGCGCGATGGTCGCTACGTGTGTGCGGCGGTGCGGTGCGACCCGGACTGACGCAGATCTCGCATGTGTGGTGTAGGTGCCGCGGGCAGCGAACAAACGGGGGCGAACTTGAGGTACTTTGATTGACGCCGACAGCGAACATGTCACGCACACGCGAACTGGGCTCCACAGAAAACAGCTGTTGTTGGTAAGTCGGATTCGATGGCTGACTCGCGATGTAAGCTTAACGTCGCTTTTTCACTCGAAAATAGGGCAGCGCGTGAAGCCGCGAAAGAAACGCACGTACAAGATGCGGCAACGATGAGATTGGGACTGAGGAAGCTGCGGAAGACAGAGACAGAAGAGGAACAAGAGATTGCGGCAGCCATGACACGAGTGATGACGTTGGCGAGCTTCGAGCAGCCTGCCTCGAGGCTGAAGGACCTGGATCGCTCCTGGAAGTGGACGAAGGAGCCGCCGCGGATGCAGCCTGGACACGCATTTGGCGATGCACGGGGGGCTGGCGCGAGAAGAAATCGTTGATGACCGTGGTCAGCGCCAGCCTGAGCCGAACGCCATTGGGGAGGATGTGCTTCCCCACTGGGGGCGCCGCGGGGGGCTGTTGCGGTGGCACCTATTGCGTGTCCAGGGTCAGCGGGAGCGAGACTGAATACGCAGGGTGGGAGAGGTACAGGCGCAATGGGTTCGTTCGCCGGAAACGGGTAGTCACGCGGGGGCTGCTTGAGCATGCCGGTGACGACCTTTTCGAGCGCATCGGCTCGCTGCCTAAGCCTACGTGCGAGCGGCAAATCCCGCCGCGCTTCCTCTTCGTTGCGGGATTGTTCCGGTCCGCCCGCAGCGGCACCGTCACTATCGCTGGGAACCTCCTCGTCTTCGTCCCAGTGCTCGGGTCGCTCGCGGTGGGCGTAGTTGGGTGAGCCTGACCCGCCAGTACGATCCGTCATGGCGAGCTCGGCGCGGGCCTGGGCGAAGCGGGTGCGTGCGTGCACCCAGAGGAGGTGGTCGATGATGAGCGTCCGCGTTGACTTTTCTCGGGGAGGGATAGTGTGGAGGTGGTGTGCGTGTTTGTGTGCAGGCGCGCGGAAGATAGGCGCGGGTGTGTGCGGGGCACGGGGAAGGTAAGTTGACAGTTGTGGTGGCTGAGGCAATGGTTGCGTTTGTGGGGGTGGTCCTGTTCCTGAACTGGAGTCAGAGCCGCCGCGACTGGAGACCGAGCTGGGACTGTAACCATTCTGCGGCGATGGCGTTGGTGTGGCGAATTGGACATGGCCGTTGAGGGAGAAATCCATGGAGGATGACACGATGACGAAGAAGGACGAGACGATGGACCGCTCATGCAAAAAAACAAGGAGAAAAAAGAGCCGGGAAGATACGGTCGAGATGAGTCGAGGTTGAGAACGTTGAGATGTTGTCTAGCGAGGTCTGGGTCTCGAAGATAAATCGAAATCGAGTCGCGATACTTTAATCACCCTTTGCTCCAAGCTTAGGGATCGTTCCGACCGACCGGGTAATCTCGGGGTGAGGCGTCTGCGTGCCTAGGCATTATGACCCGAATAAAAGTGGGGAAAAAAGATAGATGTGACATCGTGCTCCGCAAACTAGAGATACACAACTGACTAGCCAGGTGAAAGTCGTGTCCAGAGTGAGTCAACTATCGTGAAATCTCTCCTCTCAGGCTTAGTTTCTAAATGACGCCCGACTCACCGATCCCGTTCATCACCGCCGCGTTACCCCGTTAGTCAACAAACACGTGACCAATATCTACGGTGTGCACTCCCACTCATCCACAGACTCATTACAGTAAGTCGGTTTGTCTTTCCGCAGTCTTTCCGCCTCCCGGATGGAGGGTGCACAATATCAAGCCAACAGACGAAAGCCCCCGCCTCACGATCTAAAATTTGACCACTGGCAAGTTCAAAGCCCCGACGCACAAGACTGCTGCGTTCACAACACCATCAGGCTCTGCACCCTCCGGCGTCTCCTAGATCGAGATTCGAGGTGCCATGGATACAGTAGAATGCGAAGCCTTCCATTTCGAAGCAAAGCCTTCAGCACCGCGCCCAGCTCGCAGTCCTGTTGGCCTCCCCGAGCTTTTGGCTCAGTTCAGCTCGCGAGCTGTATGCGTGCTCTAACGAACCTATGGGGCTTCTGGTACTGGTACCGTAGTACTAATGTGCCTTATGGCTTTGTTATGCAACTAAAGTCGAGGTTATGAGAAACGCGCTCCTGCCGGGCGCGAGTTTAGAGTACCGGGAATTGTCTGTGATCTTCGCACCGACTCGGACGTTGATGTAGGCAGCCTCACCGAGGGGGTTAATGATGTCCAGGCCATATTGCGGCTTCTCCAATGTCCTTCCTTTCGCCCGTTCTCCTCGTAAAAAAAAATATTCCATGGGTGGACATTGTTGGGCTTCAAGTTCCTGGGTGTAACGGCGTTGCGCCGGTGAGCTACAAATACAGAGCTGCACCTTTCTGGCAACTATCATAAAATTATGAACGTCACGGCGGAGATGCATGAAGACATGAAATTTGAAGCAGTACAATAAGTGCGGACCAATGTCTGTTGAGAGACAATAAGTGAGTTGCTTATAAAGTAACTAGAACTTGAACCCCCCAGTGAGCCCCATCACATCCTTCGGATCTATAGCTGCTCTGATCTTACGAAGCCTCGGCACGTTCTGTCCATAGATGTCCTCTAGTGGTGTGCCGAACAGCGCGTAACTCACATAGACCGCGGCATGCGACACATTCTGCCCATCCGCGAGCGCGACAGCGTGAATCGCAGCCGACTCTTTGCGCATCGCAGAGGCAACGATGCCATCGATCGAGGCATTGGTCCATGTGTAGCCCAAGACAGACGGGAAGACTGCTTGGGAGCGATCTGGGGGATATGCAGATCCAGACCCGTGAGAGAAGACACCACTGTCGAACGGCTCAAGGGTTACACCGACAGTTGAATTTTTGTCCAGGGAAGCAAGATACACCCCCCAAAACTGCCGACTCGTTCAGCTTGTGGTCACAAATTTTGGCTCGAAGAGAGGTATTGACCTTGGTTTGATTCACAAATGCGTCAAAAACGGCAGGTGAGTATTGGGTGACTGGGACCCCACAGAAATAATTGCTAGAAGTTCCGTGAGCTTCACTGCGGCTAGCTGGGTAGAGTAGACCACCAACCGTATACTACCAGGAGAAGGATTTAATTGGTTGAATTGTTACACTCTCGAACGTTCTCTCATATTCTCTTACATTCTCCCGCTAACAAGCCCAACATGTTGACTCTTCTTTCTGTACGATTCGGCTACATTCGATGACCTTCTCGTAGTTTCTCTTGACTCGATCCCCATAGTACTTAAGGACTGTTTGTAACCCTCCAGAGCTCTAAGCTCGACCTATTGTACTCAACTACAGTAGCTTTCTCGAATACGACTTGGCTTCGTCGAAACCCCGAACCCCGAACGATTCCTCCTCTCGTCTTGTGAATCACCGCTCCGCCGTCTGTTGTCGGCATTTGCCCTTTGAACTTCGAACCCCGAACGAACTCCGAACTCCGAAACCCGAATACGCCTTACTGAGCGTAACATCAGGTCGAGCTTTCCTCGAACTACGACACACTGAATAGAACACGATGACCGTTACCGAATCGACATTCTCTGAGAAGGACGGAGGAGGACGCATTCTCTTCCTGTTCCAACTAATCCCGAACCAAGAAGACACCATCGCTGAGCACCTCAAGCTGAACGTAATATTCCTACAGAAAGGACAGAATGACGCCCCATGGACGGGCTACTATGTCCCCTGGCGAGGCACGAAACAAGCCGTCCGCATGTACGAAGGGGTTTGGTTTGAAATCCGATACGAGACAGTGGCAAGGGCATGGTACGCATATCGCGTCGCCCGATCCGCCTTTAACCTGCTACACGAACCCTCTGAACGCATGAACATTGAAGAACTGAAGGCGCAGACCGCGGCACACGACGTCACAACCAGTAACACCCCCTTACCAACTACAACCGGATTCGCAACCGCCCCTACTACGCCAGCTCATCGCGCCCCGGCCGAGGGACAGCAGTCGATGGATACCGACCAAACAATTCCCGGACTTGGAACCAACTTCAGCGAAAGCTCGCGCGACGCCAAAGGGAAGGAAAAAGAAGAAAAGACACCCACTCAACCGCCAAAGAAAATTCGGGACGACGACGACGACGACGATCCTGATAGCGACGGAGACGACGCGCGCGACGAACAGCGAATGCGCAAACTCTTCAAAGCCATGCGCGGAGAACGACTGGAAGGCAAACTCCCTGAACCGTTCACAGGGGATCGTGCCAAAACGAGAAAGTTCCTCATCGCCTTCGATCGATACTGCTACCTGAACCAAGAGGCCAGCGCAATCAAGAACCCAATGAAACGAGCAACGCTCTTCCTCAGCCTCTGCATCGATAAGGCCGAGACATGGGCCGAACGAGCATCCGAATGGCTCAAGAAGGTCCGCGAAGGAGACGAGTTCGTGCCATTTGGATACGACGTCTGGCAAATCACCGAACGCGAATTCCGCGACGCATTCACCAATTTTGCCGACGCCGACAAGGCCCATCAAGACCTCCTTAAGCTACGCATGAAAGACGGAAGGCTCGACGAATATATCGGAGAATTCCAGGACCTAGTTACCCGCGCTGGGATGGACATCAACGAACCAAGCGCACTTCGAATGTTCGCACAAGGTCTGCAAGGCACCCTCGCTCACACCTGTATCTTCCAGAACAACCCCGAGAACTTCCGACAGTGGGTCGCTAGCGCCCAAACGAACCACCGCAACTGGCTCAAGGTGCAGGCCCTCAAAGAGCACAACCCATTTCAGCAGCAACGTCGCCCCGGCCAAAGCCCGTTTACGCGTAGGTGGAACAACGCTGGTCAGCGACCCGCCCAACGCGACCCGAACGCAATGGACGTCGACATGATCCGGAAAGCCACCACCGAAGACGAGAAACAGAAGTACCGCTCCGAAGGCCGTTGCTTTACTTGCGGGAAACAAGGCCACCTGAGTCGTAACTGCCCGGATCGCAAACCACGGGTCGCCGTCGCTCAGACCAGCGCACCAGCACCCACTTCGACTATGCCAACCAAAGCTCCAGCAGTTATTGACGACGACTTCCTCCGTAAGATCGCCGACATATCAATACGCATGACCGCAGAACAACAAGATTTCCTAGCCAAGGAACTCGTCGCACGAGGCGCGGATTTTCAGTAAGCTCGGGCCCGTCATCCTGGATCCGAGCTATCGTCCCAAGTAGTGTTTTTGTACCTCGAATTAACGCGCTGAAAATAGAGATACATTTCCTACAAAGTGACGAAGGCGCAAAGTTTGCAGCACTGGTAGATACCGGCGCAACACACAATTTCATGACCAAAGAAACCGCCATCTTCCTTAACCTACACCCACAGAAACTGCGACAACCACGAACCATCCGAAACGTAGACGGGTCAGTAAACAAAGGAGGGCAAATTACAGAATATGTCGACCTTCGACTCCGTACGGCCCACGAATACACGGAAGGAATACCAGACTTCGAAGGAACGACACACCGCTTCTATCTTGCCGATCTCGGAAGCGATGCCATCATCCTCGGATACCCATGGGTGGCAAGCTACGGGAAACCACTGGACTGGACAAACCCCGCCAACAACCCGACACTGATCGCAAATCCCAAAGACTGGCTCCTGCAATGCCTTCGGCTCGAAGAAGGAGACGAAATCATCATGCAAATCAACAAGGTCACACACGCACAACAACTGGCAGAGGCCGCCCACGACAACACGGAGCGTCTCTGGACAGACCTCGTTCCCCCGGAACTACACCGGTTCGAAACAGTCTTCAGTGACACAGCGGCGCAACGCTTCCCCGAATCCAAACGATGGGATCACGCCATCGACCTACTCCCGGAAGCACCAGAAACCTTAGACTGCAAGGTTTACCCCCTCTCCCAAGCGGAACGGGAGGCACAAGATAAATTTCTCGCTGACCACCTAAACAAGGGATACATACGACCCTCCAACTCCCCTTACGCGGCCCCCTTCTTCTTCGTCAAGAAAAAGGATGGCAAACTACGACCTGTCCAGGACTACCGCCGCCTTAATACGTGGACAAGGAAGAACAAGTATCCGCTACCTTTGATCGCCGAACTAGTATCCGAAGCACCCGGACATGACTGGTATACCACCTTGGACATACGATGGGGATACAATAATATCCTCATCAAAGACGGCGACCAATGGAAGGCTGCCTTCAAGACCAGCAAAGGACTTTTCGAACCCCTAGTAATGTTCTTCGGTCTCACAAACTCGCTGGCTACCTTCCAAACCATGATGGACGACATCTTCAGAGAAGAAATAGCTCAAGGATGGCTTAAGGTCTACATGGACGACATCATGATCGCCACCAATGGCACACGCGAGGAGCATCTCGCCCACGTCGCTATCGTCCTCCAGCGTCTTCAGGATCACGACCTCTTCCTCAAACCCGAGAAATGTCACTTCGCCCAAACTTCAGTCGAATATCTCGGTGTCATTATCGGACGCGAAGGAGTCGAGATGGACAACGTCAAATTACAAGGTATCCTGGATTGGCCAACACCGACCTCGGTCACAGAAGTCCGATCCTTCCTCGGCTTTGGGAACTTCTACAAACCGTTCATCGCCGACTACGCAAAAATCGCGCGCCCTCTGCACGACCTCACAAAGAAAAATGTCCCCTTCTTGTGGTCAGAAAACCGCCGACTTCGCCTTCCGCACCCTCAAACACCGCTTCGCCTCACGACCCGTCCTCGCCACCATCGACTACGGAAAGCCGTTCACGCTCCAAACCGACGCCTCCGCCTTCGCCATCGGTGCCACACTCACGCAACCCCAGTTGGATAACGCCCTCCACCCCGTTGCTTTCTTCTCATCCTCGCTACTCCCGGCCGAAGTCAATTACGATGTTTACGACCGAGAACTCCTTGCCATCGTCAAGTCGTTCCGCCACTGGCGCCACCACCTGCTGGGCGCTCGCCACCCCATCACGGTCCTGACCGACCACAATAACCTCGCCTACTTCCGCGCCCCCCACAAGCTATCGGGTCGCCAAGCCAGATGGATGGAAACCCTCGCCGAGTTTGACTATACGCTACACCACGTCCCGGGACACCTCAACACAGTTGCCGATCTCCTCTCACGACGCCCAGACCTTAAGGAGGGGGTGGATAACTTAAACATCAATGACAACATTACCCTCCTCCCAGATCAACTCTTCGTCAAACGAATCACACTCCCCGATGACATCACCACACGTCGAAAAGCCATCGCCGAACTACACAATACACCGATCGCCGGCCACCCCGGAATCGCCAATACATGGGCCCTAGTCAACGCACGATACGAAGGAGATAACCTAAAGCAATTCGTGGAACAATACGTCAAAGGCTGCCCCCAATGCCAGACAAACAAAAGTCAACGGAAACCGCGCGCACCATTACAACACCTAGACACGCCTGTTCAAGAAGGACCCTTCCAATATGTCAGCATGGATCTCATCACAGACCTACCCCCAAACGGGAAATATGATGCCATTCTCACGATAGTCGATCAGGGCTGCAGCAAAGCGACAAAATTCATCCCCTGTACGAAAACCATCACAGGAGAAGGAGTAGCAACCCTATACCTCAGACACCTACTCCCTTGGTTCAGACTCCCTAAACGCATCATCTCCGATCGAGACCCTAGGTTCACAAGTGCATTCGCCACCGAACTCTGTAAGCAGACAGGCATCAATCAGAACCTAAGTACGGCATTCCACCCTCAAACGGATGGCCAAACGGAACGAATGAATGCCTGGATCGAACAGTACTTACGTCACTGGGTCAGTCAACAAGGACAAAATGACTGGGTGCAATACCTCCCAATCGCAGAATATGCTCACAACTCGTGGCCACACGACATTACGAAACGCTCCCCACACGAACTTCTCTTTGGAATGAAACCCAGCATACACGTTGAGGCGACGGGGGAAGACCGATCACCAACGGCTACAGAGAGATTGATACAACTTCAGCAAGCACGACTGAATGCAGCGCAAGCTCTCCTCCGCAGATACAAAAGTCGCGACCCGAGGGCCCAATTCAACGAAGGAGATAAGGTATGGTTAGAAGGGAAGAATCTAAACCTCCGAATGCCGTCGCGGAAACTCGCACCCAAGAGATAGGGCCCCTTTGAAATCACACAGAAGATATCATCGGTCGCCTATCGATTACAGCTGCCGGAACACATGAGGATACACAATGTCTTCCACATTGACCTTCTCAGCCCATATAAGGAGACGGATCAATACGGACCACCCTTCCTACCACCACCGCCGGACCTCGTGGACGGACAGGAGGAACAAGAGATCGAAGCTATCCTTGATACACGACGGAAGGGTAGAGGGCACGATCTACAATACCTCATCAAATGGAAAGGATTTCCCACATCAGAGAACGAATGGGTTGACAGTAAGCACATGCACGCCGACGACCTGATCAAACAATACCACGCCTCGCGATTGACGAAGGATAAAAGGGGTCGTCGATGAACAGTACTAACACCATCACCCATCCGTTCAAACCACCAATGTCTTCTCAATTCTACCCCCAGTTCTACGCCGCCGCCGTCGAAACCGCAATATACGCTGAGCTATGGATCCGCACCCGTGCAGGGAATCACGAAGCAAGCCCGGGACCCACGCTCCGCGACATCCTATTTCCGACCCAATATACAACACCCGAAACGCCACCACCCCCATTCGAAGAAGCCGACACCACCGCCGTCGAAAGCGACACTCTCCCATTCGCAAACCAGACAATCGTCACTGAAGTCAGAGAACGTCCCACAGAACCACAGGACCACCCTGGGGAAGGCTGGCGTTTCAACCACCCGAAGACCAAACGTGCCTACCCCTTCATGATCCGCCGAAACGGGAATCTCGTACGAGCAAAATACATCCAGTACAAGCGGGGACAACGTCACCCCATGATAGAAGGAACGATGGGAAGCGGGCAAACTATCTACGAAGCCCCCCTCAGGGCGCACGACATCGACAAACACCTCCCCTTGCTCACCCCACCACAGATCCGCATCTTCGACTACGACACTGTAGGACGACCCTACGTCGACCGCGCCCTGGCCACTATCGACGACTGGCCACTCACTGCCGAAGTCAAACACTACAGGACGTTCGTAGCAGAGTTAGAGGAACAACACGACCAGGCAACACGCCTCCGACAAACAATAGCCGATACTATGGCCCGCATCAAGAATTCAGTCTGGCGGATGTCGCAAAATAACATCTACCAGCGGGTGCAGACCGTCATCCAACGAGAAGACGACCACGACCTGTGGGTCAGCAACGCCGACCTTCGTGTTGAGATGCAATACGCTCGGGAACTCCCGGATTCAATCCCCGCCTACGCCACCGTCTGTCGCTGGTGCCAAGAAGCTAACCACGACACCGCCCATTGCCTCACTTTCACCCAGTGCCCCTACTGCCAGAAGTTTGGCCATCGAGGCGAACACTGTTACCACCCTCACCGCAATTGTCACCTGGAATGTCTCGTCCCCCGTGATCACCGTCGCTACTCACACCCATGCCGCCTCCGCCCCGTACCTGACGAAGACGAAATCGACGAAACATTCCGCCGCCGCGTCCGCCGCGATGATCGTCTTCGCTGCCGCACTGAGCGCCGTACTGGACCGTAAGGAGGGGGTGATGTTACACTCTCGAACGTTCTCTCATATTCTCTTACATTCTCCCGCTAACAAGCCCAACATGTTGACTCTTCTTTCTGTACGATTCGGCTACATTCGATGACCTTCTCGTAGTTTCTCTTGACTCGATCCCCATAGTACTTAAGGACTGTTTGTAACCCTCCAGAGCTCTAAGCTCGACCTATTGTACTCAACTACAGTAGCTTTCTCGAATACGACTTGGCTTCGTCGAAACCCCGAACCCCGAACGATTCCTCCTCTCGTCTTGTGAATCACCGCTCCGCCGTCTGTTGTCGGCATTCGCCCTTTGAACTTCGAACCCCGAACGAACTCCGAACTCCAAAACCCGAATACGCCTTACTGAGCGTAACATGAATAATAATATTAAATCGGCGAATGATGTAGTCGATAGGTTCTTCGAGGTGGTCGGAATGGTCAAGAAATCATCAAAAAGTCCCTGAGGAGGAACAGGTGCATCATAGAAAAGAAAAAATCCAACTAGCAACTATCGGGAGTCAGCTCAATTCTTCTAAATACACCAAGGGCTTCGAGCGTACTTGGCCAGACATAATTCAATAACACCGTGACTGAGGCCTTGATATGATATCTTGCTTTCGCTGATACCCCACGAAGGCATCTTTGACCGTAGCCAATTGGTTCGGCGGATAAAACATAAAACCACCCTTCCAGCCAGTATGTCAGTATTATTCTCTCCGAATCTGTTCTCGATATAAACCCAAACTTTCGTTTGCGGATACGACTTGACGACAAAGTTGGTCACAATTCCCTGTCAATCACTTGAGTTTTCGTAGAACCATTCCCTAGCAATTTCGTCGCGCACAAAATTGTTCATTCCTCCCTGCAGTTCTAAATATCAGCAAGACTGTGGTGTATTCGATGGGTTATGACCTACTCTCAGCCCGAACCAGAGATCAGAATCGTTCGAAGTGACCGTCGTGATAGTTCCATTGGGTAGGACAAGATCGTAACTTACGACGTTGTCGACAGAAAGGCCATACTCGTTACTCTTATATGAAAACCCTACACAGTCATGGATCTACGCCCCATTGAGGCATCAAGCAATTAATGACACTCACCCCCACCAAGTGTCACACCAGCAACACCAACATCTGGTATGCGTGCTCCGATGACATTGACTCCGGCGGGATCAAGCGCAGTATACACTTGATCCCAGGTAAGACCAGGACCGAGCTCAACAGTTCCGGCAGTTGAATTAATCGCTATCTTGTCGAAGCGTGCCAGGGAGATCTGAACGCCACGTGTCGAGGAGAACCAGGGATTAGACGCGTGACCTCCACCCTTCACCGCAAATGGCATGCGTGTCGACCCTATAATGCGTAGCTACAAAGACACGCGATCAGTGGGAGAAAATCAAACAATGCACAGCATCATACAATCTTGCTCACATCATCCGCCGACCCAGGCTCTACAGAGCAGATGGATGCCTGGGAACTCGACGCGTATGTATGTGTGAGGTCAGAGACATATTGAGGAGAAGCTATCCAAGAATACAGATGTCAGTTCAAACGTGAGGAACGAGCAACACACGGGACACACGAAGATAGAACACTTCGGAAGCGTTAGAGATGGCTGCGGCAATCTGATGGCAAGTTGCATTAAATCGAGATGTCGCGGCCAGTGTTGCACGGTCATCCAATGTTCCGGGATGGCCACATGCCAACGCAGCCAGCGACAGCGCGCAGAGTAAAGACATCGTCGGGAGCATGAGTACAACACCAGGGAATTGCCTGCGCCAGAGGCAAACTGCGACTGGTTACACCTTTTAAACAATTGATTTAAAGATGATGACAGGAACCGGATGACCCATCATGACAAATATGCCACCGACATGGAATGCGAGTTTCAACACTGGCAGCCAGACGCCGTCAAGTTCAATCATATGTGTGCCACTGAGCCCAAAGAGTGTGCCCTCTTTAGCGTAGCTGCGTAGGAGCGTAAACGCACATCCAGTAGTTTTCCGGCCCGGCACCGAGTCTATTAAAGCCGGTCCGGGACTCTCGGTAAACTGGAGCCACCAGCTGTTGAGCCAAGGTTGCTGGTACTATAAGTCTAAAAACAGCAAAGCTATAGCCCAGCCAAGCCGGACGGGGGTCATTCGATAGTCAGATCCGGCTAGAACCCCCAGGCTGGTGATAGGGTAATAGGGCTGTTGGGGTGTGAGCAAGGGTGTGAGAGTGAGCCTGAGATCGACGATGAAATGGAAATCTTTCTTCTTTTTTGTTCAAAAAATCGAACCTTGATGGACTGCTCACACTCATGCAGCACTATGAAGTACAGGTTGGGGAACGTGGTCACGTTGTTGTAGGCGATGGGGCTTGGGTAGGGCAGAATGATGGGAGCCACGGCACAACACGGGACGCCGCCATCACGAGGTGAGCTTTGGCACTTTGTCTTTTTCAGCACCTGACTCTGTGGTCGCTTGAATGGTGACACTAGAGTGGCCAGCGGTTGGCGTGCCAGACGCATGCGTGCTCTGGTGTCAGTACAGTAACAATGAAACGAGAACGAGGTGAGGCGAACTCATTGTTGTTCCATGGCCATCTGTCTGAGTCCCTTCACACCTTGGGCGCGGATAGCGGATACCCAAATTATTGCAACTGCAAATGCAACTTGTGTGCACGTACCATTAATCTCCCACCGATCACATCGATCACAACCCGCGCCCCATGGTCTCCCTCAGATAGTTTTCATTTCGCTACCTTTTAAAATTTCAAGGTTATATCATGATTCAGGGTCGCCCGCGCGACAACGGTTCGGTGTGCAGCTGTGCATCTTGTTCGGTCCAGTCACGGAATATACGGGACACTCCTTCTCACACGATCTCCCATGCTGTATGCTGCACACCTCAGAACCATGGAACAGCTGCTCTCGATCTCGCGGGAGATAAGTTCAACGTTCAAAGACGAATGAATGAACAAATGAACGAAGACCTCCTACAGGAATCCCAACAGTGGTTAACCCGGTTGTCAGATCATGACTTCCTCACCTGTTCCTCACCCTCCGCGGCCGACTCACTTTGATTACTTATCGTCGCGAAGTCCCTCGACTTGTGATGGGCGCTTAGTTCTTACAAACGACAGCGTGCATCGGAACAGCGCCCAGGGGGTGGGGGTGGGGAATTGTATACAGTGGTAGTTTCGGGATGCTCAGGGGGAATACTGCGGCTCTGTCCCATCAGCCTTGACATCGGCGTCGGTACGAAGCCAGACGAAAATTTTACAATTTGGTTATTTCTCCTTTTTGAGCAATTTCCTAGTTTTCACACGTTCGCATGTTGCTCTCGTCACTCACCTGCCGCTGGGCGCTTTTGTCCACGCGGTATGTACTCCGCTCTGGTGTCTGGCGGCCATATTGCGGCCGGTGATTTCAGGGGGGGGGAGAACGAGCACAACTGTCGTTGTCAGGGCCAAGTCGCCGTATGAACCGTGGGCCGTGGCACATGCCATGAGGAACCTCATCGAACACGTTGCCCGCTAACCCACTTTATCGTGCAACTGCCAGCAGTGGGGTGTGGCACAGAGCAAGGCACGGACGCCTCGTTGCCCGATCGACCCTCGCAAGCAGACGCTCGCAAAGTGCCAAACAACGGCAGGGTGGGTGGTGCTCGTGATAACCAGAAACAACAACGATTTCCCAAAAGAGTGTCGCCCATTCCTCACTCGAGCCACCTGACAGACTCGATCCGTGTCTAACTCGCCCGGTCAAACCGGAGAAATGTACTGCGTACGTTTTACAATTTTGTCTCGAGGAAGGAGACTGAGACACGGAATGCTCATTTCGTTGGTAAACCATCGACACGCCCAAAGACTGACACCCGCACTGAATCGCGCGCGGTTAGCTGTTTGCAGAGGCATGGCGAGGTTCAATTTCTATCTAAGGGAACCAGGCGACGCCCACACACTTCTTTGATGCCCCCCCTGATTAACTTATTATTATCCCAGCCCCATCCAGATCACAGCCTGCCACGGATGAAGATGGCTTCGAAACCACTAGAACACGACCTGTATTTCCGCCCGTGCCCAGCGGAATGTCCCCGTTCGGAGGAGGCCACCAATCCCTGCGCACCATGTGTGCATGTCGTGGTGAGCATCACGGAACCAGGTCCCAGGGAGATTCCCTCTCAGAGGACGTCTTGTGTGGCGCATTGAGGCCACAATCCGTCCCACAAGTGCCGTAATATGACCCGCGTATCTCGGCATGCAGATAAAGCACGCACACAAACAGTTGCTGCACCCAGGTCGCCGAAGACCGCCTGGTTTCATTTCCTGTGCGATCGTCCTCACGGCTGTAATAACTTCAAGTTGTAGACCTTGTATGAATAGTTAGAACGTAGAAGACACAGGAATAAAGCTCCAGGGTTGGGTTGGCTATGCAGTGCCATGAGCGCCAGATTAGGAGCTTTTCAGTTTATCAAACCAACCTACTGTAGTGGTTCACACGCCACGGCAAATGTGAGTATGACAGTTGCCTGCGGCGCGGGCCTTTGGAGGCTGAGTTCCATGCCAGCCTGAGGATAGCGAACAGGACCACAAAACTGGGATATCCCGCCTGCTCCCGCCCCGAATATCTTGAAGCCGGTTGGTTGTCGGACAGTGCCAGCGGAGCGGCCCAATAAGTTACACCTTCACCAGGGCCCTACCACCTACAAACGCACGAACCACCACAGCACCGCATTCCTAAGGATCGCGAGGTCACATCCCTGATTTCGTAATTTCGTAATCGAGGTCGTTAAGGTTAAGTTGACCACCATGGTCAGGGTAAATAATAACCGTAACAGGATGGTAGGACAGGCAAATCCAGCGTCAGACAGATGCTGCCTTCAGCGGAACTGCAGTTTAGGTGTATTGAATTGGTCAATATTACAGTAGTCCTCATTGGCGGCATGGTACAGTATCAAAGAATACGATGGACAGGATTCAAGACTATTACGGTGTTATGCTAAGCGATGAACATTAATCTCTCAGGCGGCTCGGCATGATCCCACTCATGATCAAGCATCGTGCAACGATTTGCAAGGTCTGACTGCTCTCATTGCAGACATGTAAAAGTAACGACGATGATTAAATGTTGATAAGTCGCCGTTTGATTGTCTGAATTTTGTCTGTGCCAGTGTACGCATCTTCTCCTAAACTGTCTCAGATGATCCACTCGTTAGTAGGCTTGCTGGCATCCGCCTTGGTACCGGTAGGAGGACATGTGTCAGTGATGGTGGTCTTGATGGATGGTGTTGAGTATGGGGGTAGATGTACGCGTTTGGGGAGAGAAAGCATCAGGGATCAGAGATGGCGCTAAAACGTTTGCTCGTGGCCCGCTGTGTTTGCACGTAACAGTGGGGGGTCAGATGGGGGTCAGATTGATGGAACGACGGAACCTTTCCCGGTCTTTGTGAGGGTACATCTAGGCACAGCATTCGTCTACCACTTTGAAATAGGCCGAGCGGAGATGCGGTTAGCAGGAAATCGAATATTCTGCACTGCCCCCTACAGTACAGTGTGTACCAGAAAGGCTGTGCGCGGGTGCACGGCCTTCACTTTTTTTAAATCGCAGTTCAACTTCCGTCATGAAGGAGTGGCATAATTGGGAACACGAGGATGAGATGGTGGGCTGCGACAGGCATAGTAAGGGTAAGGCTCAGACCCTTGCTTCAATGTAGAGAATTGTATTATTTTTCATGACGTACAGTACAACGGAGGGACGAGACACAGCCCCGGAAGAGAGGGCTGTGCGCCTATGTGCATACCATGTGGGAACGGCAATGGCATTCGGGGGTCGTTGGCACACAGCCCCAGTTGACTAGTTCTTGGGGTCCGCTATTCAAGTTTTGCTTTTCTAAGATTGATTATAACAGCCCCTTCCAACCCTCATCTCAACCACACTAACATTTGTCTCTTCCGCACTGCCTCTCTGGAACAGCATTTCTGGATCCTCTGTTCCTCTATTTTTGTCGCTCTCTCCAGCTATATTATATCCCCCCTCCGTTCCGGGTCATGGACCAACTAGTACATCAATCCCACCGTTTTCTATCTGATCCCGACGACGGTGTCGACTTCCGCCCCTCCGGTCTCCTCCCAGATAATCTTGACCTCTCTCCCCATCACACGGCCTTCGATTCTTTTGACCTTCGGCCGTCCAGCCCTCACTATCCAGCCACGCCGTCATATAACGGCTCGTACCAAAACTCGCCTTACTCAGCTGTTTCAGAGCTGGATTTTGACTCAAAGGACGATAGCCTAGCTCTTTTTGATAACGATCCCCTAGCCATCTCACCCAGAGACGACCCCTCAGAATACGACGCACCCACATCAGCAGGCCTTCTGATGTTTGACGACGACTTCATGTCAGGAGTCAACAACTCGAACCGCGTATCAGTTTCCATCACCCCCGCAGACGACCCCCATTCCCCAGCGTACTACGATCACGGGTCCCCGTCATCGAGCAACGGTGGGGCTGAGAGCGGGGCTGAGAATGATCGCCGAAGTCCAGCCTCGTCTGTGTCGTCGCATCCCGGCGTCAGTGCCTCTCCCCACCTTGACTTCAACCAGCTTCGCGTTGAATCTCCGTATCATGGCCCAGTCCCGATGCGCAGTGAATCCACTTCTCCTCAAATGAAGCCCCAATCACCACCAGTGCTGGTCATCCCCGACTTGAACCAGCCGAGTGGGTACGCGCAAGGCCAACCGGTGATTCATGCCCCAGAAGGCGACGGGGTAGGCCCTCGACTTCATATCGTTCCCGCGACGCCCGTGAGTGGCGGGGAGACGACTCAAGCGACGGGATTTAGGAACAACACGATTTCCCAAGGTCCGTATCCCCGGAAGACTGCCACGGTCTTTGTTCTTCGTGAGTTTGACACTGACACTGTTTACCGATCGCAGGATCAGCAACGCCATCAATTGTGCCATCGTCGAGTTGGGGCCATCATTCATCCGACCCCTCGGCAAACTCCGTTCCATCACAGCCGGCGTCTGAGTACCGTCCCAGCGCCGGTCCCTCCGATGGCTCCGGCCTCTTTAACTTCCCTGCGTCTGCTCAGCAATCCCGGACCACCTCTGCCGATCTCTCAACTTCCGTTCAAGACGAATATCTTCTTCCTCCTTCTCCTTCTCGTACTCGTTCAAAGTCTGACACCTCTGCTCGTCCACCTCAGTGGAACTCCAGTCCGTTATTCAATCAGCAAGCGCCCCAGAGTCGACATCTTGACCATAGCTCATCTAATTTCGCTAGCGGTCGAACCGTGCATATGAACGAGGTTCTTCCCCCCGTCGACGTCATTCCCCGTCCATCCTCCTCCGCAAGCGCTATTCAAACCTCGTTGAGTTCGGGATCTCTCCCGCATCCATACTCCTTCCAGAATTCCAGTTCTCAAGGGGGCTCTTCCCTTTTTCTTACCCCCGATTTTTCGCAATTGAGACGCGCTCGCTCGGACGGCGGTGGAGGACCCAGACTCACTCATAGACAATCGCGTTCCGAAGACCTACGACCCACAATGCTCGGCCCTTACCCCGGCTCTGCCATCCCCAGCTTCCCTCCTAGCCGGCATGTCGACTTGCTCGCCCAGCAAACTCAGTTCTTACATCCCCCTACTACTCAACCGTTCCCCCGCGGGCATCACCGTCGTGCCTCGAGCGGCTCCCGGGAGCGTGGAAGCATCGCTGGCCCCATTTGGGGAGCTGTACGCGCGTCACCATATCCAGCCAGCCCTTCTAGCAGCCCAGGACGCATCACAGAGCCTCTTCCTGATCCAGGTCTTGGAAATGGGCAGCCCCCGCTCATCAACAACATGCCGAGAGGGGACGTATACCAGAGTGATTACGCATCTGGTGGGTCTCGCGGTACGACACCGGGAGTACCAGTCGCGAGGCCGAATGTGACGACAACTGCGACGGCCGATGCTAGCATGAAGCGACGCATCAACGATGCAAAGTTCGTGTGTCCTATTCAAGGATGTGGTTCGACGTTTACTCGTCATTTCAACCTCAAAGGTATGTGTCTTCTCCACACGCGCATGGTTACTGTCACTCACCCTATGGACATCTTCAAGGGCACTTACGTTCTCACAACGACGAGAAGCCCTTCCAGTGCAAGTGGCCTGGGTGCGGCAAAGGTTTTGCGCGGCAGCACGACTGCAAGCGCCACGAGCAGTTGCATTCGAATCACCGCCCATTCACTTGCGATGGTTGTAGGAAGCCGTTTGCGCGGCTTGATGCACTTAATCGCCACTGTGCGTCATTTTTCCATCACGCCCTTTTTCTATCGCGATCCTCATAAAATGTTCGTTATTCAGTACGCTCGGAGGGTGGCTCTGGCTGTATGAAGGCACAAGAGTCGAGCCCTGATCAGCAAACTGCTGGCGGGTCGTTTAAACTTGAACAGGACGCTGATGACCAAGATAGCTGGGGTTACGGGGCTGTCACGATGTAACATTCTTTCTTGTATCTATCCCCCTCGCATCTTCCGCATCTGCTTGGTACAGCTGACTCGTCGACTTCACTTTCCACCTTTCAACCATCATTCCCACCGAGCCTCATGATGAACGAACGACAACATTTGATGACACCTTGATGCGCGGGCGCCTCTGGGCTCCCCCAATTCCTTTTGTGTATAATCTTGTCCCCATATTGCATCGTAGTTTCCGATTCCGTTACCTTATCCCTCTGAACTACGTCCTTCGCTGTCCTATTGGTTACCCTTATCGTCTCCGCATCCATGCTTGCTGATCTCTCCTCTTTCTCTTTTCTCTTTCCGTCTCATTTTTCACAATCTCATATGGACTTCTGTAGCTTGCGTATCGTTAATAGTCCCCTAGATCGGACATCATGGAGATCTGCTATTGTATTTATTGTATGTAGAGCGAATGTAAAGAACAAACACATCTTCATCTCCTTTCGTGTTCCCAACTGGGTTTGATTGCGCGGTCAGATGACGGATCATAGCCCTTGATATTGCCTGTTAGGGCCATTGAGCGCTATGAGGCCTGTAAAGCGAGCACATGGCCCACCGCAGATACCCGCGACCATCATCGTGAGGAGTTCGAGCACGTAAAGTGAACACAATTAACGGCGCCGCCGCCCCTGGACTCGCTACGCTGCGGCAACCGCTCGCTCATACAGTCGGTCACTTTGTTGTAACTGTCTGTCGTCCTGCCGTTTTTTTCCCCCTCATTTTGGAGGATCCCCTTTTTTTTCTCCCACGAAGATCGTTCACTCTATTCAAGTTTTTGTTCCAACATTATACAGTAAACCCGTTGCCGGCGCCGCGCAGTAGCTCGCCGAGAACCTTGCTTACTTCCCCAGCGGGCCTTCTCCAGCGCGATTTATGCCAACATCTCCGTGATGCGGTCGTAGTCCCCGGAGACTGTGGGCGCCGATCGTCGCGAGTACTGGTGCCGTAGCATCGGCCCTGGGTACAGTGTCGCCATCGTACGTCATATGTCTGGGTCCTTTTTCTCACCTCAACCAGAAGTCTGCGGAAAGCGAGCATGAAGTGCGGCGTGTGTGGGTAACAACGACGAGGTACGTCCGGTAATCAACTCGAAGGAGTTCGCGCAAATACTAACGTAACGCCAATGCTCAGCGATGGATGACGATGGTGAATCTTGATCGATCCGCTTCCCGCTCAGTGGTGATCGCATGGGCGTTCAGAACCACCGGGGATTTATGATAGAGTGTGTTGGTCCGAGGAGGATGGGGGTCGGAGTGCGGGGGCAGGGATAGAATTAAGTGTTCTCTCCAGGCCCGCGGCTTCATCGGGCCCACCAAGGGCCTGTCGGCTACGACTTCCGAGCAGGCTCGAACGAAGAAATGATCCTCCTCTGTCCGGGCGTGAGTTATGAGACCGAGACCGAGACACCAGTGAGACACCTCTCAAACTCGACTCCAAAACTACGTCACGTTCCCTGATGGCATGGGTGAATCGGAGAATGCTTCCCGCGATCCTTACTTCTCATTTCCCTACTCTTCCTTTTATTATTCCCTCTACCTTACTGTGTTGGTTAGGTAGTGAATACAAGCTCTTTGTATATAAGGGCCTGTCCGGCACACCTGTTGCCTCAGTGTGCACTGCCAAAAAAAACAAGTTGCCCATACTGTGTGCTGGGGGGCAAACTCGCTGTTTGGTGCACATTGCTCTGAGGGGTTGGCAATGAGGCTCCTTGGAGCAGCCCTATCAAATTGAGGTGTAGAGATTTACAGAGGCAGGCAGCCGAATAGGTGAACAATGTATGAGTGTGGAGATCAGAGGAGAGTGTATGCTATGGTAATATTATGATTATATAATATGTTGGTCTAGCCTGCCACAGTGGTCAGGTCGCAACTCTACCTGACTAAGGCAACTATGATGGCAACTGTTGCTATATTTGGTATTTTAGTTGATGACTAATGTCATGTGTAGCACTTGGTAGCACTACTGAATCACTTTTCCTTGCTTCCACTATAACTATCCTAAAGGTGCCAGATCATGTCCTATTTGAAGGAAGGAATATACTTTTGAAGCAACTTTGGACCTTGCTTAAGCCACTTTGGACTCAGTGTTACGTTTCTTCCGGACGTATCGACCCGACTTGGGTTATTTGTCTGTTTGCTGAGCCTTGTACGCGGCGAAGGTCTTCAGGATCCCGTAGGCAACGGCTAGGGCGATCCGTAGGGCAAAACCCACGAGGGTGAAGGCGACGTGGAAGTGATAGAGAGGGGAAATGGTGAAGACGAAGTCGGTCCGCGACACAACTTATAGTGGAATATGCTGGACCCGCTACGGCTCGTACGTGTACGCAGGGGTAGAAAAGGAGAGTACTGTGGAGGGACGGGTCTCCGAGGTCGCACAGTAGAGCAGAGAGGTGATCGGATGTATTACAACCCGCTAAGGATAGCCAAAGACATATGGCGCGACCCCTGACGAAGGGAAGGTATTACACAAGATATCAAAGCTACCGTTCTAAGACGCGTAGCCGACTCTACTTATACTACTCCAGAGGAGCTTTCAAGCTCAGTCTGAAGTGCCGAATCCTAATACACAGCCGCGAACCCTAATACGAGTAGCCAATGGCAATAAGGCGCATGGCACGAGTCAGAGATAAGGGTCGCGTGTCTGGAACACGAGTCAGAGATAGTAAAGATAAGGGCCTAGAGGCGCCCCACATGTAAGTCCACGGGAATGTGATGTCATACCAGTCTCGATTCGCGTAATCACATGCCAAACACAAGATAAGTCCGGGCACAAGCTCATCCGGCCTCTTCTGGGCGATTCTAGGCAGGTCACATGCCAGGGTCACGTGACGGCCAATCCTTCAGGACCTATTCCCAAGGCTCCTGGTAGCGGTTCTTGTGCGGGGAGGGAGATCGATCGCTCACCGCGCGTCTCGAATACACGTAGTCCTCCAGCTGCGCCACTGCAGCGTCGATTCTTGCGTCGTCGTAAGGCCAAGCCTCGCGTTGCCAGTCCCACCAAGGGTCCGTAGGTGTACACGCGGATTCCACAACGGGGATATCGGCGGTCGGGGACACATCACGTGGCGAGTCACGTGCCGGCGAAGGTGGAATCGTAACACTCAGATCATCCTCAGTAAAAAAGAAAGTCAGCCAAAAGTCACCTAAAGTCAAAAAAAAACATTATTTTAGTCAATTGAAGTCAATTGAAGTCAAGTGACTAGTGACTTTTGACCAAGTCAATGAAAGTCAACTGTCAGTCAGTGAAACTTGGGCAAAAAATCACACATTGACTGGGACATTGTATGAGGGCATGACATAGTCAGACAAAGTCAATTCCTAGTCAGTTGGAGTCAACAGAACTTGAAGACAAAATCAGAAAGAAAAAAAAGTTTACCAGGATTTTTACGATCACCTGGATCGTTCAACAAGACGATGCCAGAGTCTGTACGACCTGTACGGCACTACAATGTTTATCGTCCAAGGGACGCTTCCTTGCGCGCGAGCAAGGGTCTGGGGAACCGGGCCGGGTGCTGACTAAGCACGAGAGTGTTGAGCTTCAAGGACAAGAGAGGGAGAAGGAGAAGTGGGCTATATTATGAACAAGACTCGAATGAGGACCATACACTGTAGACTACACGCCTTATATACAAGTATTGACTGGCTCTTGCCAGCGCTACAGAGCTTACGCGTCGTCTGCCAGCAAGGAGAGATGAAACAGAGAAAGGTACAGTAGAACGCCAGCACATCAGGGGAACACAGCTGAAACACAGAACGAGACAACAGTGTTGATAAGTGACCTGTGTGCACTTAGTGGCTCAATGGACACGCAGATAATGGACTGCTTTAGATTAGATATACAGGACTTGTAGATTAGATTATTTTGATCTTTACAATCTCGGACTTCTTGTATTCTCTTATCTATGACATCACACATGTACATGACATCATGGAGCACTCTAGATTGCCCTTGTACTACGTCTATGTACTTTCCTTTGTTCTTATCTTTATTGTGATGTCACTATGATATCATAGTCTGGACTCTTCTTGTTCTTTATGCCTTGTTCTCTTTGTATCCACTCCTTTGTCCGTGTACAGAACAATGCGTCTTGTATTCACTGTGACTTACTGTTACCAGCGTCACCCTCTGTAGGAGTATAAGTAGAGTACCCTGTACGCTCTGGCACCACACCAGTTCTCATCTGTTGTGTGCCAGGTATGTCTTATCCTCTTGTATAAACACCAGTTCTCATCTGTTGTGTGCCAGACACTCTATCTGCTTCACTTGCAAGATCACTCTGTTGCTGCTTCAAGCCACCCTTCATATCTCACCACAGTCCCCAGTTCACTGTGAGTATGATCCTTTTATGTGCGCTGTTCATCAAACGGAACATCAGATAAGCTGATGACTAGATATAATCCTCGATCTGAAACACATCTGAAACACATCTGAAACACATCAGATAACAATCTGGAAACACAGCGCAAGCCGAGTTAGAGAAATTTAGAAGGGAAAACCGAATTTACGTGGTGTGGCACATGATCGTGACAAGGATATTGTCCAACTTTGCATAAATTGAAGAGGGGGAGGGGGGGTGGTGTTACGATTTTCACTCCACTATGCTGCTACCTCACATCTTCACTGTACTTTTATGATACGATCCGGTGACTCACGCTTCTCGACTCTTATCTCGCACTTTGCACCTTGGCGATAGGATGGCCAGTTTTACGCTTCTTTTCATCCGCTGACCATTTCTGAGGCACGCGTCGTCCCGTGGGATTCCCTTGTACTATATCTGACTCTCTTCTTTGTTCACGCTTTGGGGCTATTGGCTCAGGATTGCGCCATGTGTTTGTACCTTACAAACACCCTGTATTAGTATATAAGTCACGCTTTACCTAGCTTGTATGGTAGACTTGACTTCTTGTGTAATACCACATCGTCTTTGCCTCACGAATGACCTTCAACTTGCTGTTGCGCTTGAGTCAATACTTTCACTTGCCATTGTGCTTGAGCCCTTGCCTTCCTACTATTATCCTTGGTTCCAGGGAAACCGAGTGATACTTGTGCATCCTCGAACTGAGTCTTAACTGACTCGCACACTTCCGATCCCGTTGACTTAACGTGGTGCATGTCGCATCTAGCGCCCCTGTGGTGGCGTTACATTAAGTCAAGTCTCTCACAGTGGCGACCCTTCATAGTCGCAGCCGATCCCAGTTCCAGGCAGAATACATCGACCGATATAGCGACGACGAACTCCCAGATAAAGTCAAAGGGACCATCGTCTGGAAAGAACACGAAGGAACAGAGGGTTATTTCCTCTTCCACCTGAACACCCAAAAATACCGGCAAGTCCACTATCTTGAGGACTTATGACAGTGGGCATACATTGACTACTCAGCAAAGAAGGGACAGTGGTACACTCTGAGCATAGTACCCAAAGCCCTTGGAGTCGGACCCTTTACAACCCATACGACCTCAGGCATCGTCATAGACGATGACCCAGCCTCCCCAAGCGTCCCTGTCCCAACAACGAATTTACCCATTATCGACCCAACGACACACTTCCTGACTCACGTCATGTCCCAGACTCAACAAGCGTCAGCTAGTACGACTCTCACCAGTGGTGGGGGAGGACCCTCCGGAGCGCCAGGCTCAGGAGGAGGAGCACTGAATCTGCCTAGTGGCAGTGCACCGGTACCACCATCCGGTGGCGGTGGTGGTGGCGGCGGTGGTGGCGCTGCGCCCATAGGAGCCGCACCTGCGCCCGGAGGAAATGGACGACTAGGGGGAAACCCCCCTCCTGAGTTCACAGGAGTAAGAGACGAAAGCAAGGCATTCCTACGCGCATTCCAACTCTACAAAGGAATAAACCCCACCGTCAACCAACTCTCCATTCCGGCCTCGCGAGCCATGACGTTCCTGATGTATGTTCGAGGCCCATTAGTAAACGATTGGGTGGATGAACAGGCACAATGGCTAGACGACCAGATTGCAGCAGGAGTCAACCGCAACAATGAGGTCCTATGGACCACTGTCAGGGATCACTTCGTGCAAGCCTACACCTACACCTCAGAACAAGCCAACGCGCGTAAGGCGCTTCAAAACCTCACCATGAAGGGAGGAGACATTGACACATATGTCGCAATGTTCCAAAACCTCGTCACAAAAGCAGGGTACAACCCCGACGAAGCTACAACGCTGGAGTTGTTCCAAGATGGGTTGCCAAACCAGTTAGTAGTCAATGCTGTCTGCTTCCAGCACCCCGTCAACTGGGAGCAGTGGAAAGCAGCCGCCCGATTACAACAGGCTGAATACCTTATTCTCAAGGACTGCCTCGGCAAAGGCAGACCCCAGTGAAAGAAAGGCGGCCAAAGCCGAGAGCAGTGGGTCCAAGCCCTCAAAGGAACCCGTGACCCCAACACCATGGATGTTGGGCACGCCAGAGCCTCCGTGGCCCTCACCGACACCGACAAAGCCCAACTTCAGAAGGAGGGATGATGTTTTAAATGCTGTGCGCAAGGGCACATCTCGCGTAACTGTCCTCAAAAGGGTGTGCGAGTGGCTGCCACTACATCTGCCATGGTGCCAACCTCCCTGCCCTCAAGATCATCAGCTGCGACTTCCTCGAGTTCAAGTTTACCAACTCCCACTGTCTCTTCTTTCGCCATACAATCTAGTCGCGTACTATTGAACGAAGAGCAGGCAGATCTACAGATCGCAGCGATGAAGGCGCAAACCCAGGAGGTGTGAGACCTCATGGTGGAAAAATTGTTTGGACGAGAGGATTTTCTCAACGCTTGAACCCGGTGGCCTGGGCTAGAGCATTAAATTTGAACGTGTACACTAGCAGATATCGATCCATGCGAATCCCAGTTCTTTTCAAATCTGCACACGCAATGGCTGAACGACAAGTCCTTATCGACTCAGGAGCTACTGACAACTTTATATGCTCCTCGCTCCTAAAGCGACTCCAGATTGGAACAAGGGATGTCACTCACCCTATCTGTATCTGGAATGTAGATGGCACCCACAACCAAGACGGTGCAATTACACAATACACGGACCTCACCGTGCGAACAGGAAAAGAGGAGAGGACGCTTCGCTTCCTAGTCACCAACCTAGGAAGGGATGAGGTGATCCTGGGGTACCCTTGGTTCACGGCCTTTGAGCCCGTAATCAAGTGGGGAGACGCGACGCTGAATGAGGAGTTCCAGCCGGTCGTGGTCTTGAGCCTTCACTTGTCAGACGAAGCCACGCCCATGGAAGCTTCTATTTGGGTGTTGGAGACATACAAACTTGACAAGGAAGCGTGGGAGCAGCTCATGGACGATGAGCAGGAGCCCCAGATCGCGTTTCTGCAGAAGACCACAACTGCCTCTGAGTTGGCACAGCAGGAAGTGGCAAAGAAAAAGGAGCATACATTTGAAGAAATGATCCCAGAGGAGTACAGATGCCATCGCAAAATCTTTGACAAGGAGGCGTCTCATCGATTCCCCCCTTCTCACCCCTGGGACCACGCCATAGATCTCCTCCCCAACGCCCCCGCCTCACTAGACTGTAAAGTCTACCTGCTTGCACAAAACGAACAAGAGGCCTTAACCACTTTTCTCAACGAACAACTCACAAAGGGATACATCCGCCCGTCTAAGTCGCCCTACGCATCCCCCTTCTTCTTCATCAAGAGGAAGGATGGCAAGCTCCGCCCCATTCAAGACTATAGGTGACTGAACGAGCTCACAGTTCGTAACCACTACCCGCTCCCTCTAATCCCAGAACTTGTCGATCGGATACGTGATGCACGCCTATATACGAAGCTCGACATTAAGTGGGGGTATAACAACGTGCGAGTTAAGCTAGGAGACGAGTGGAAAGCCGCCTTCAAAACCAATCAGGGGCTGTATGAACCCCTCGTCATGTACTTCGGACTCACTAACTCCCCCTCCACGTTCCAAGCGATGATGGACAACACTTTCCGACCTCTCACCCTCACAAACAAAGTGATCGTCTACATGGATGACATCCTAATTGCCACACCCCTCGACTATCCCCACCACCGCGCCGTGGTACATGAAGTTCTCCACTTGTGCGAAGAACACGACCTCTACATCAAACCAGAAAAGTGCGAGTTTGAAGTACTTGAAGTCGAGTACCTGGGACTGATAATCGGCCACAGGAATCTACGAATGGACCCCGTTAAAGTACGAGGTATTCGAGAATGGCCAGCCCCAAAGAACCTTCGCGAAGTATGCACCTTCCTTGGATTCTGCAACTTCTACAGATGATTTATCTGTGGTTTTTTCCGCACTCGCACGCCCTCTGCACGACCTCACCTGTAAAAATATGTCGTGGCACTGGGAGCAGTGAGAACAAGATGCATTTGACAACGTCAAACGCAGTATTGAACGCGAGCCCACACTGTTATTCCCCAACCTCACAAAGCCATTCGAATTGGAGGTTGACACATCCAATGTTGCCATTGGAGCCGTGCTTAATCAGCTCAGCCCGGATCAAAAACTACACCCCGTTGCGTTCCATTCCGAGTCCTTTAGTCAGGCAGAACGCAACTACGACATTTATGACCGAGAGTTACTAGCTGTGGTCAAAGCGCTGCGTGCATGGTGCACGTATTTAGTTGGCTCCCCCCATAAAATCATCATTCACACTGATCACACCAATCTCCAATATTGGAAGGAGCTGAGAAAGATTAGTTGATGAGTCGTGCGCGAGTTCCTCGAACTTTCAGAATATGACTTTCTCCTAAAACACATCTCGGGGGCTAGGAACAGTCATGTGGACGCACTATCACGGAGAGCAGACTATGCTACCCACGAGGAGGACAACAATGACATTATTGTCCTCCCTGTGGAGCGGTTCCTCCGAGCGACGGAAATGTCCATGCACGATATGGATATTTGGACCCAAATATCGCAGAATCTTGACGAAAAAGACGTGCTGCGATGGGTTGAGCCCCATAACCTGAAAAAGGTGGGGGGGCTGTGGTGGAAGGATGACACGTTAGTTGTCGTGGGCGACAACGACCTTAAACGGGGGGTAATTACCTTTTTCCACGATACACCAGCCATGGGACACCCAGGAATCGCAAACACTTACAAGTTACTACGATGCGACTACTGGTGGCCCAACATGCGCAAAGACGTAGAGGACTACGTCAAAGGATGTGCGACATGTCAGGCGAACAAGATCAACCCTCACTGTCAAAAACCACATCTATTCCCCATCACTACAGACCCAAATGCGAACCATTTGAGGTCGTCGCCATGGACTTTATCACTCAACTCCCTCTGCCAGACGGATACGACTCCATACTTACCATCACGGACTATGACTGCTTGAAGGCTTCAATCTTCATCCCATGTAATGAGTCGATCACAGCAGAAGGAGTGGTGCGCCTCTACCTCCATCACGTATACCCTCACTATGGCATCCCCCGGAAAATCATCACGGACTGAGACCCCCGCTTTACCTCCGCCTTTATGACCAATCTCTGCAAGGTTCTGGGCATTCGCCAGAACATATCCTCCGCCTACCACCCTCAAACTGATGGACAGTCAGAGCAAACAAACCAATGGTTGGAGCAGTACCTCCGGCACTGGAGCAATGTGCAGCAGGACAATTGGGCTGAGGCCTTACCGGTCGCCCAATTCGCGCACAACGCCTGGCCTAATGCGACCACAAAAGAATTGCCCTTCTCGCTTATCATGGGATGGGAACCACGTACCATGTGGACACCAAAACCCACATCATCCCCATCTGTTGAACAGTGCCTGGAGGAGATGGTTATCAGACGGCAGCATGCGCAAGACTGTATCAAACACGCGCAAGAATTGATGGGAAGGTGGGGCAAGACACGGTTCATCCCTTATCAAGAGGGCGCCATGGTCTGGCTGGAGGGCACAAACCTCCAGACCTTCTACCCCACTGCAAAACTTGCTCCAAAGCATCACGGCCTGTTCCGATTGAAACGAGTTCTCTTGGACGTCTCGTAGGAACTAGAACTCCCAAATATGTGGAAGATACATCCAGTTTTCCATGCGAACCTTCTCACACTGTATAAGGAGACGGAACTACACGGCGCAAACTTCACGCGCCCACTTCCAGATCTGATCGATGGAGAAGAAGAGTTTGAAGTGGAGCGCATCTTACAATCCCGATCACATGGACGAGGGCCCAAACTTCAATTCCTTGTCCAGTGGAAGGGCTTCCCGATAAGTGATAGCACGTGGGAGCCCATTGAAAACGTCCGACACACGCCTAACCTTGTTGCCGACTTCTACCACTTAAATCCTACCGCCGAAGGGGCTGGACGAAAGATATAAAGAGCACCCCACTAGTGCCACATTCGCCCCATCCCCACTTCTTGCAATCCACCATGACCACCACCCTGATCGTCTCTACCATCCATGTTATGATTTGTCTCACTCTTCATCCCGCGCGCTCTAACTACTGTACTTTTACAACACATTCCTGTGACTCACGCTTCTCGACTTCCGTTCCGCACCTTGCGCCTCGGCGATAGGATGGCCAGTTTTATGCTCCGTTTCATCCGCTGACCATTTCTGAGGCACGCAGAATTCCGCAGAATTCCCTTGTACTACATATGACTATTCCCCTTGTTCCCCTTCTTGTACGATTGCACCAGGCTCACACCATATGTTTGCACTGCGCAAACATCCTGTACTAGTATATAAGTCACGCCCTACCTAGCTTGTACGGTAGACTTGACTTCTTGTGTAATACCACATTGTCTTTGCCTCACGAACGATCCTCGACTCGCCTTTGCGCTTGAGTCTACGCTTTCGCTCGCCTTTGCGCTTGAGCCTTGCCTTCCTACTATTATCCTCGGTTCCAGGGAGACCGAGCGGTACTTGTGCATCACCGAACTGAGTCTTAACCGACTTGCGCCCTTCTGATCCCGTTGACTTAGCCCGGTACACGTCGTACCTAACGCCCCTGTGGTGGCATTACATTAAGTCAAGTCTCTCACAGTGGCAAATCTTCATAGTCGCGCCAGATCCCAGTTTCAAGCAGAATACATTGACCGATATAGTGATGACGAGCTCTCCGATAAAGTCAAGGGAACCATTGTCTGGAAAGAACACGAAGGAGTGGAAGGATATTTCCTCTTCCACCCTAACACGCAAAAGTATCGACAGGTCCACTATCTTGAGGATCTGCGACAGTGGGCATATATCGACTACTTCCGCAAAGAAGGCCAGTGGTACACCATCAGTATAGTACCCCAGGTGCTCGGAGTTGGACCCCTCACGACCCATACCACCCCTGGCATTGCCATCGACGACGACTCCCCATCACCTAGTGTCTCCATACCCACGACAAACCTACCTGCCCCGACAACACACTTTCCAACCTACGCTATGTCCCAAACCCAGCAAGCCTTGGCTAGTACGACCCTCACCAGTGGCGGTGCTGGAGGAGGAGGAGCCCCCAACCCACCTAGTGGCAGCACACCAGTACCACCCAGTGGCAGTGGCGGTGGCGCCATGCCAGGAGGAGCCGCGCCAGCAGTGCCAGCCCACGGAGGAAACGGACGTCTAGGGGGAAATCCCCCTCCCGAGTTCACCGGAGCTAGAGACGAGAGCAAAGCTTTCTTGCGTGCGTTTCGACTCTATAAAGAGATGAACCCCACCGTCGATCAGCTCTTGATCCCAGCCTCATGGGCTATGACGTTCTTGTCGTACATTCGAGGCCCACTAGTAAATGACTGGGTAGACGAGCAAGCACAATGGTTAGAGGACCAAATCGCAGCAGGAGTCAACCGAAACAACGAAGTTTTGTGGGCCACAGTCAGAGATCAGTTTGTGCAGGCCTACACCGACACTTTGGAACAAGCCAACACGCGAAAGGCGCTTCAGAACCTCACTATGAAGGGAGGAGACATCGACACGTACGTCGCAACATTCCAGAACCTTGTCACGAAAGCGGGGTACAACCCCGATGAAGCCACAACATTGGAGCTATTCCAGGATGGGCTACCAAACCAGTTAGTAGTCAACGCTGTCCGCTTCCAGCACCCTGTCAACTGGGAGCAGTGGAAGGCGGCCGCCCGATTGCAACAAGCTGAATACCTCATTTTGAAGGACCGCCTCGGCAAAGGGAAACCCCAGCGAAAGAAAGGGGGCCAAAGCCAAGAGCAGTGGGTCCAAGCCCTTAAAGGAACCCACGATCCCAACGCCATGGACGTTGGATGCGCCAGAGCCTCTGTGGCCCTCACCGACACCGACAAAGCCCAACTTCAGAAGGAGGGACGATGTTTTAGATGCCGCACACAGGGGCACATCTCGCGTAACTGTCCTCAAAAGGGCATGCAAGTGGCTGCCACTACATCTGCCTTGGCGCCAACCTCCATGTCCCCACGACCATCAGCCATGACTTCCGTGAGTTCAAGTGTACCAGCTCCCGCCATCTCTTCTTTTGCCATACAATCTAGTCGCATATTATCGAATGAAGAGCAGGCGGATCTACAGATCGCAGCGATGAAGGCGCAAACCCAGGAGGTGTGAGACCTCATGGTGGAAAAATTATTCGGACGAGAGGATTTTCTCAATGCTTGAACCCGGCGGCCTGGGCTAGAGCATTAAACTTGAATGTGTACACTAGCAGATATCGATCTATGAGAATCCCAGTTCTTTTCAAATCTGCACACACAATGGCCGAACGACAAGTCCTTATCGACTCAGGAGCTACCGACAACTTTATATGCTCCTCACTTCTAAAACGACTCCAGATCGGAACAAGGGACATCACCCACCCTATCCGCATCTGGAATGTAGATGGCACCCATAACCAAGACGGCGCAATCACACAGTATACGGACCTCACTGTGCGAATGGGAAAAGAAGAAAGGACACTTCGCTTCTTAGTCACCAACTTAGGAAGGGACGAAGTGATCCTGGGATACCCTTGGTTCACGGCCTTTGAGCCCGCAATCAAGTGGGGAGACGCGACGCTGAACGAGGAGTTCCAGCCGGTCGTAGTCTTGAGCCTTCACTTGTCAGACAAAGCCACACCCATGGAAGCTTCCATTCGGGCGTTGGAGACGTATGAACTTGACGAGGAAGCGTGGGAACAGCTCATGGATGATGAGCGGGAGCCCCAGATCGCCTTTTTGCGGAAGACCACAACTGCTTCTGAGTTAGCACAACAGGAAGCCGCAAAGAAGAAGGAGCATACATTTGAAGAAATGATCCCAGAGGAATATAGATGCCATCGTAAAATCTTTGACGAAGAGGCGTCTTATCGATTTCCTCCTTCTCGCCCCTGGGACCACGCCATAGACCTCCTTCCCAATGCCCCTGCCTCATTAGACTGCAAGGTCTACCCGCTCGCACAGAACAAACAGGAGGCTCTAACCATTTTCCTCAACGAACAACTCACAAAGGGATACATTCGTCCGTCTAAGTCACCCTACACCTCCCCCTTCTTCTTCATTAAGAAGAAGGACGGCAAGCTCCGCCCCGTTCAAGACTATAGATGATTGAACGAACTTACAGTCCGTAACCACTATCCACTCCCCCTGATCCCAGAACTCGTCAATCGAATATGCGATGCACGTCTGTACACAAAACTCGATGTTAAATGGGGGTATAACAACGTGCGAGTTAAGCTAGGAGACGAGTGGAAAGCCGCCTTCAAAACCAATCAGGGGTTGTATGAACCCCTCGTCATGTATTTCGGGCTCACCAATTCCCCTTCCACGTTCCAAGCAATGATGGACGACACGTTCCGACCTCTCACCCTCACAAATGAAGTGATCGTCTACATGGACGACATCCTAATCGCCACACCCCTCAACTACCCCATCATCGCGCTGTAGTGCATGAAGTGCTCCGTCTGTGCGAAGAATATGATCTCTACATCAAACCAGAGAAATGTGAGTTCGAAGTGCTCGAAGTCGAATATCTCGGTCTAATCATAGGCCATGGGAATTTGCGGATGGACCCCGTTAATGTACGGGGCATCTGAGAATGGCCAGCCCCAAGAAATCTTCGCGAAGTGTGCGCCTTCCTCGGATTCTGTAACTTCTACCGACAATTCATCCGTGGTTTCTCCGCGCTTGCGTGGCCCCTGCACGACCTTACCCGCAAAGGACATGCCATGGCACTGGGGACAACGAGAACAAGACACGTTCAACAACGTCAAAACGCAGCATTGAGCGCAAACCTACGTTGTTATTCCCCGACCTCACAAAGCCATTCGAATTAGAGGTCGACGCGTCAAATGTCGCCATCGGAGCCATGCTTAATCAGCTCGGTCCGGACCAAAAATTACACCCTGTTGCATTCCACTCCGAATCTTTCAGCCAGGCGGAACGCAACTATGACATCTACGACAGAGAAACTGTTAGCAGTCGTTAAGGCCTTACGAGTGTGGCGCACGTACCTCGTCGGCTCTCCCCATAAGATTATTATCCATACCGATCACGCCAACCTCCAATATTGGAAGGAGCCCAGAAAGATCAGCAGACGAGTCGCACGCGAATTCCTAGAACTCTCAGAGTACGATTTTCTCTTAAAACACATCTCTGGAGTTAGGAACAGTCGCGCGGATGCCTTATCACGAAGAGCAGACTACATGACACATGAGGAGGACAACAATGACATTATTGTCCTCCCCGCAGAACGCTTCCTTCGAGTGACAGAAATGTCCATGCACGATATGGACATTTGGACCCAAATATCGCAAAACCTTGATGAAAAGGAAGTGCTGTGATGGGTTGAGCCCCATAACCTGAAGAAGGTGGGGGGGCTGTGGTGGAAGAACGACGCGTTGGTTGTCGTGGGCGACAACGACCTTAAATGGGGGGTAATTACCTTTTTCCACGATACACCTGCCATGGGACACCCGGGAATCGCAAACACTTTACGAGTTACTACAACGCGACTACTGGTGGCCCAACATGCGCAAAGATGTAGAAGACTATGTCAAAGGATGCGCGACATGCCAGGCGAACAAGATCAACCCTGTTACGATTTTCACTTATTAACTTGGTTGTACGATTACGCTACGATTCAATGACTTGCGCTTCCTGACTCTTATCTCGCATCTTGCGCCTCGACGATAGGGTTACGCTTCTTTTCATCCGCTGACCATTTCTGAGACGCGCGTGACCCCGCGGGATTCACTTGTACTACATATGACTCTTCCCTTTGTTTACGCTTCGGGACTCTTGACTCATGATCGCGCCATATGTTTGCTCCTCACAAACATCTTGTAACAGTATATAAGTCACGCCTTTACCTAGCTTGTACGGTAGACTTGACTTCTTGTGTAATACCACATCGTCTTTGCCTCACGAACGACCCTCGACTCGCCTTTGCGCTTGAGTCTACACCTTCGCTCGCCTTTGCACTTGAGCTCCGCCTTTCTACTATTATCCTCGGTTCCAGGGAAACCGAGCGATACTTGTACACCACCGAACTGAGTCTTAACCGACTTGCACCCTTCCAATCCCGCTGACTTAGCATGGTACCCGTCGTACCTAACGCCCCTGTGGTGGCGTTACAAACCCTCACCGTCAAAAACCACATCTATTCCCCATTACCACAGACCCAAATGCCGAACCATTCGAAGTTGTCGCCATGGACTTCATCACTAAACTCCCTCCATCAGATGGGTACGACTCCATACTCACCATCACGGACCACGGACTGTTCAAAAGCTGCAATCTCCATCCCATGCAACGAGTCAATCACAGCGGAAGGAGTGGCGCGCCTTTATCTCCATCACATATACCCTCATTATGGCATCCCCCCGAAAGATCATCACAGAACGAGACCCCCGATTCACATCCACATTCATGACCAACCTCTGCAAGGTCCTTGGGATTCGTCAGAACATATCATCTGCATATCACCCACAGACCGACGGGCAATCTGAACGTACCAACCAGTGGCTGGAACAGTACCTGCGACACTGGAGCAATGTACAACAGGACAACTGGGCCGAAGCGTTACCAGTGGCGCAATTCACTCACAACGCCTGGCCTAATGCGACAACAAGAGAAACCCCTTTCTCGCTCATCATGGGATGGGAACCGCGTACTGTGTGGACACCAAAACCAACAGCATCCCCGTTGGTGGAGCAGCACCTAGAGGATATGGTCATCAGACGACAGCACGCGCAAGATTGCATCAAACATGCACAAGAACTGATGGCAAAAAAGGGGCAAGACGCGCTTCATTCCTTATCAAGAAGGAGCCCAGGTTTAGCTTGAAGGGATGAATCTCCGTACCTTCTATCCCACCGCGAAGCTTGCGCCCAAACGACATGGGCCATTCCGCATCAAGAGGGTCTTATCAGACGTCTCGTACAAATTAGAACTCCCGAGCACGTGGAAGATACACCCGGTCTCCATGCGAATCTCCTTACGCCATATAAGGAGACAGAGCTACCACGGCGCAAACTTCACGCGCCCACCTCCTGGACCTGATGATGGAGAGGAAGAGTTTGAAGTGGAGCGCATCCTACAGTCCCAATCACACGGACGAGGGCACAAACTTCAATTCCTTGTCCAGTGGAAGGGCCTTCCCGAATAAGCGATAGCACGTGGGAGCCTTCTGAGAATGTTCGACACATGCCTGACCTCATCACTGACTCTATCGCCTAAATCCTACTGCCAAAGGGGCTGGGCGAAAGATATAAAGAACGCCCCACTAGTAACCACATTCCCCTTGTCCCCGCTCCTTGCAAACCCACCATGACTACCACTCAATTGTCTCCACCATCCAAACTGCCGCCCCGTCGAGATTATTCTCAAAAATCTGACCGTCCCTTCACAGGACTTTGGTGTCCCCTCTGAGCCTGAGGGTCGTACGCCGTACTCCATTATCCCTGATTCCCCACCTCTTCCTGTCTTGGCACTTGCGACCTTCGGCCCCTTGCTAGGCTAATCGGAGAACCTGAACCACCGTTGAGTCACCTAAATCTCCCGAGCCATCACAACCCCACCCATCATCATCCCCTTCTCCGTTGACACGCCGGTCACCGTCCACGTCCCCGCCACGCCCACTTACCCACCCGAAACTACTACCTCCCTTACTCCACCACCACCATTGTCACCCCCCGCCGTCCCTGCTGCCCACATCCCAATCCCACCATTCCCCGCCGGAATGGATCACACTTTCACGCCAATTCCCTCAGACTCGCGTCGTTGAGCCTGATCCTGCCCTAGCCCTCCTTGACGACGACGAGGATAAGGAGAACAGCGACCCCGGTATCCCATTCTTTCTCAACGACCCAGCCCTCCCACGTTCTTCCCTCTCTTAGTCGGAGAGATGGGGACTACCAAACAAACAGCACAATATATTTACTATCGTCACAATTACCAGGAGGTCGTCAGGACCATAGGCAAGGGCCACCCCTGCTATGCGTTGCAGGTTTTCCTAAATGAGGTCTATACGGGCCAGCTGGCGCAGCACCTTACTGACAACCAGTTAAACATGTTCCACCCCCACAACCCTCGCACCATCATTTTAAATGAGGTGCTTATTGAGCTTCACAATCCCCGTCTTCACGCAGACATTTCCTGACTGTGTGAGTGCCTCACACGGTGCGATGCGATTCGTGGTACGCCAGTCGGATATCCGACGACTGGAGACCAAATTGACGTGAGATCAGTTTCACCTCGACATGGATTTTTCCTCTGTCCGGAAAGCGTCTCCAATACGCTTGGGCGATCCCCTTAATCGCGGACAAATACGCCGAGCTTCACGCCAAGCCGGTACATCCGCGTGGCTCGCCGGAGCCCATTCCCCTCGCACCCCGCGTCACTGGACCTAGCGAGATGCCCCGCCTTCAGGGGAAGGCAGCGGGCGTCGATGCAGGTGCTTTCAGTGTTACGATTTTACTCACTAACTTGGTTGTACGATTACGATACGATTCCGATGACTCGCGCTTCCTGACTCTTATCTTGCACTTTACACCTCGGCGATAGGGTTGGCCGTTTTACGCTTCTTTCCATCCACTGACCATTTCTGAGGTGCGCATGACCCCGCGGGATTCACCTGTACCATATATGACTCTTCCCTTTGTTTACGCTTCAGGACTCTTGACTCATAATCACACCATATGTTTGCTCTTCGCAAACATCCTGTAGTAGTATATAAGTCACGCTTTACCTAGCTTGTACGGTAGACTTGACTTCTTGTGTAATACCACATTGTCTTTGCCTCACGAACGACCCTTGACTCACCCTTGCGCTTGAGTCCACGTTTCACTCGCCCTTGCACTTGAGCCTTGCCTCTTACTATTATCCTCGGTCCCAGGGAGACCGAGTGATACTTGTGCATCACCGAACTGAGTCTTGACCGACTTGCGCTCTTCCGATCCCGTTGACTTAACATGGTACACATCGTACCTAATGCCCCTGTGGTGGCGTTACATTCAGTGTAAGTCCACAGAGCACCTTGTGGTGCAGTGTCCGGAGCGACGGGCAAGGGAGCCGTGTCAGTGGTGTGGGAGTTGGGCCCATCGGCTCAATGTCTGCCTCATTCATCGCCTCTCTCCCATGACCCCTGCGCACGTAGACCCAGACTCCCGCCCTTGGTGGTGCAGGAAGTGTCTGAGGTATGACGCCACACACGAAGAGATCAAGTGTCCCATGTACAAGATGTGCTGGGACTGCAGAGAGAGAGGACACTTTGATGAACAGTGCACATAAGGGACTATACTCACAGTGACTGGATAGACTGTGGTGAGATATAGAAGGTGACTGGAAGCAGCAACAGAGTAATCTTGCAGGTGAAGCAAATGGAGGGTCTGGCACACAACAGATGAGAACTGATAATATATAGAGGAGAGGAGACATACCTGGCACACAACAGATGAGAACTGATGTGGACCAGGAGCGTACAAGCTGCACTACTTATACAAAATACAGGGTGACGCTAGTAACACAGAGTCACAGTAAGTACAAGAGTTATTGTTCTACAAACGGACAAAGGAGTGGACGTTCTGAGAACAAGGGTCAAGAGTACAAGGAGAATCTAGACTAATGATATCATACTGACATCATAATAAGGATAGAACAAAGGGAAAGTATAAGGGCGTCGAATACAATGCAAAGTCCGGATCCTATGATGTCATAGTGTACAGTGATGTCATAGATAAGTAAATACAATAAGTCCGAGATTGTGTGATCATAATAATCTAATCTACATGAGTCCTGTATATCTTATCTACAGCAGTCCATATCTGATTGTCCTCTGAGCCGCTAAGTGCGCAAGGGTCACTTATCAACATCTCCCCGTGATGAGCAATCTAGGACTAGCACAAGCCCATGTCAACATTGTGTTGCTGCAGCAGGACACGCGCAAGCGACTTGGTAAAGCCGTCCGCAACCATTTCCGCAGTGGGGTTCTAATGAGGGTGATGGTCCCCTTTTCGATGTACTCCCTTATGACATGATGCCTAATGGCAATGTGCTTCGATCGCCTCCCAGTGACAGGGTTCAAGGCCAAGTCAATGGCACCCTTGTTGTCACCATGTAGTGGGATGGGGTCGTCGACCTCGTACCCGAGTTCCGTAAGGAAGCTCTGATACCAAGCGGCTTGGTTGGCCGCATTGGTCATGGCCATGTATTCCGCCTCTGTAGTGTTTTGGGCCACTGTCTTTTGCTTTCGCGAAGACCAGCTTATTGCACCATTGGCTAAAAGGAACACATAACCCGAAGTGGAGTGTCTGTCGTCAACCTGGTCACCCAGGGAAGAATCAGAGTAGCCATGAAGGCCGTCTCCACTGGCGCCATTGTAGACTATCCGCATGTCCACAGTGCCTACTAGGTAAGCCAGAACATATTGTGCAAGCCGCAGATGTTGTGGTGAGGGATTCGCTGCATACTGCGCCAGACGTGACACAGCGAAGGAAATGTCCGGTCTAGTACCAATCTGAACGTACAGCAGACTACCAATGAGTGACTGGTAGTGCGTAATGTCAGAGGCAGTAGCCTGACCCGTATATTTATGAAGGTGCTCGTCAGCACCAGCGGGCAAGGGTGTGGAGTGTGGAGTGGCATTGGACATGCCAAAGCGTTCAAGGACATCCTTGACATAGCCAGACTGATCTATTTCGATGCGTCTGAGGGAGCGGTCGCGCACAATGCGCATACCAAGATAGGACTCTATCTCCCCGAGATCTGTCATCTCATAGCGTTCAGAAAGATCTGACTTCAAACGCTTAATCCTTTCCAAGGAAGCACCCAATATAGTGATGTCGTCAATGTAAACGATAATGAAGAGTGGTCCATCCCCCTCTCGTTGAGGCAACACATATACGCCGGCATCGGCAAACGTCCGCTTAAAGCCGAGTGCAAGTAACACTCCATGGAATTGCAAGTTCCATGCACGGGAGGCTTGTTTGAGACCATATATCGCCTTGACTAGGCGACATACCTTCGTCTCTGCACCAGTGGTGATGAACCCTTGTGGTTGCTCCATGTAAATCTCCTCGTCAAGCACGCCATTGAGGAACACAGACTTGACATCCATCTGATGGATGTGCCAGTCCTCCAGCGCGGCCAACGCCAGAAGTAATCTCAGCGACTCGAATCGTGCGACGGGAGAGAAGGTTTCATCAAAATCAATGCCAGGGATTTGCGTAAACCCCTTAGCCACCAAGCGAGCTCTGTAGCGGCCATCCGCTTTGAGCTTGAAGACCCATTTGGATTTTACTGCCTTACGATTAGGCGGGAGATCTACTAACTCCCAGGTGCCATTATGGGCAAGTGCGTCCATTTCATATTGACACGCCTTAGTCCACTCATCTGCATCCACAGACCGCATGGCCTCTGCGTAAGATGCAGGGTCTCTTCCTATGTAAGCTGCAGCCAACAGCTCCGCATATCCCAACCGTCTGCCGCGCATGGCCACATTGTCCGCTGAGAAATAGCGGGGATTGGGCACAGGTGCACGGGCAGAGCGTCTAGGTGCATTGTCCATTTCGCGCAACAGCTGACTTCGCTGTGCACGGTCCTCAAAACCTCCCGGCATATCTGGGGAAGGAGGAGGGACATGGCGCATAATGCGCGTTGCACTTTGACGTGGTGGCGGCGAAGTGGGAGTGGGCTGCTCACGCTTGGGCGTGACAGGAAGAGTGGGTGGTGCAGGTGGTGGTGGCGTGTGTGGACGCTCTTGTTTAGGGTCTAGAATGTCTTCAACATCCTCCTCCTCACTTGTGTCTGAGTGTGCAGGGGAGGGTGCTCGCTGTGGTGGTAACGCCGACGTGCTAGGTACGGCAATCACTGGTGGAGGTAGTGGCTGTGAGGCCACTTGAGAAGGTTGTGAGTGTGGCTCAACACCCTGGAGGGACGGGAAGCTGCTCTCATCGAATGTCACATCCCTGGACAAACGGACAGAGCGGGTTTGGCGGTCCCAAAGCTTATAGCCTTTAGATTCGGGCTCAAACCCAATAAGCGTGACTTCAATAGCCTTCGCATCCAATTTGCGATGCTTATCAGCAGGTACGTGCATGTACCCCTTGCATCCAAAGACGCGTAAATGTGAGACATCTGGTACTTTGCCAGAGTACCAGAGCTCATAAGGTGTGCACCACTTGAGCGTACGGGTGGGGGAGCGGTTATAAATGTGTACCGCAGTGCTCATAGCATGCTCCCAGAAGCCTTTAGACATGCCTGCTGTGTGAAGCATGGCCATTGCCTTATCTGTGATGGTGCGGTTAAACCGCTTGGCTTTCCCGTTCGATTGTGGTGAACCTGGCATCGTAAGGTGATGCTCTATCCCTCTCTGCTTGAGAATGTCCTGTACTTGGCTCGCCATGTACTCGCCTCCGCGGTCAGAGTGGAGTGCGCGCAGTTTATGGGATGTCTGGGTTTCACCCCAGGCCAAATACATCTGCAGCGCTTTCACAAACTGATCCTTCGACTTAAATGAAGTACACCACTGCATGCTTGGAGTGGTCGTCTATGAAGGTGGCGGTGTACGCGGAGCCTTGTAGGGACTGAGTTTGCATTGGACCGGCGAGGTCACTATGTACAATCTCAAAGATACGGGTTGTCCTCTTGGTGGAGGACGCAGAGAAGGGTTGGCGAGTGGATTTGCCTAACTCGCACCCACGACACACAGCAGTGTGCGTGGTAGAGCTGTTAATGTCCATGCCAGTGGTGGCAGAGGGACCATACGACTTAAGAGCAGCAGGGGAGATGTGTCCCATGCGCTGATGCCAGATATCAAGAGTGGTGGCAGCACTTTTGACGTGAGCATTGAGGCCAATGCTTGAAGCGTCCAACCAGTACAGGTTGTCCTCCAAGTAGCCAACAGCTACACATTGTTTACTGACAGATATTTTGAATGAGCCACTGTCAAAGGCCACTTCCGCACCCTTTTGTGCTAGAGCACGCGTCGACAAGAAGCGTGTCTTCACCTGTGGAAGGTGTAGCACATTACTGAGGGTGATTGGAATGCCTTGGCTCGTAGTGAAGACGACGGAGCCTACACCAATTTGGTCGATGGTGGACTTATCTCCAAGGCGCACAGCGCCTTTGCAAGGAGTGTAGTCCTTGAAATCAGACCGATGTGGTGTGATGTGGTGTGTGGCACCACTATCCATCATCCAACGCACATGCGAGGCAGCATACAAGGCAACACCAACTGCATTTTTTTTTTTTTTTTTTTTTTTTTTTTTTTGAACCATTTTTATTCCGCGGCAGTACTTTAGTACAAGAACGGTCCCCGCCTCTATCAAGAGAGCGGGATTTAACAAGCCAGGTAAAAGTAAGAGCTGGTCTCACATGCAGTCAGGGTAGTGGTAACGAGAGCGGGGCACCTTCCAAGGCAGCCGGGTAGCGAGGGCCCTTGCGGGCAGGGTAAACGTAAATAGCGGTCCGTCTGAGACGTGGGTATAGTAAGACTATGTAATGCAAGGCGACTTACGACGGCCATAAGGTGGGCTGCGTGTTGCAGGGTCTTCCAGAGTGCGATCGATCGCCGCGATCAACCGTGGTCAGCCGGGGGTTGGGCCCCAGCCTCCGGTCTTGAAGCCGCGCCGGTCCGTTGAAGGAAGAGGCAGAACGCGTATGGCATGTCCCCTTCGGCCGTGAATAGATCGATGGGTGGTGTAGCATCCTCCGGAATGCGAGCGGTGAGGGCTCGAGACGAAAACAGGTCCCTGCGCTGTGGGATGTAGCGCGGGCAGTCGTACACGAGGTGGTAAAAGGATTTATCCCGGAAACCGCAAGGGCAGTGCGATGCGTCGGGTGTGAGGTCAGGGCGGTGAAGGAGTGTGTAATCGGAAGTGAAAGAGTGAAGGGTAGCGAGTTGGAACGCAGTGCAGTGGGTGCGACGGGTGATGCGGACATAATCCTCACTGGGCTTTTTGGGGGGGATGGCGGCCAGCCATATGGGGTGGTTGCGGCCATCGGGTGGGTGGGTGAAGTCGATGGAATGGCCGTAGGCACGGGGGCCGAGGCGGGTTGGGTGATTCTGGGCCTCGACCCATTTGCGGCACCAGGTCCGGAACGCCTGGGCTCTGGCGGCTTTTTTGACGAATGCGGGTGACTGCACTCGTCGGAGGGAGGATGTGGGGGTCTGGGAACATGCGTCGCGGGCGGCTAGCCGGGCAATGGAGTCAGCGGGTCTCTTTTGGTCCTCCTTGGACCACACGAGGTGAATCCTCGTGTCCCTGTGTGTGGAGTAAAAGGTCATCAGCGCGTGATGGAAATGTAAGACGTCCGTTTGGTGAGACAGTGAACGTGTGTCGGTGATTGAGGTCACCGCGGTGTGATCGCAGGATAGTACGTATATGGTATCGTAGTGGGCATGTGAGAACTCAGCTGATATGAGCTCGGCGGCTTTGGATATGCCGAAGAGGTGGACGTCATGTGGTTCCACCCCTGTACCGAGCGTCCACGTCCTTGCACGTGGCTCCACCTGCTCCTGCCACACCGAGGCGGCTGCTGCTCCGACCACCAGGTTGTCTGTGCGGTTGCGATTGGTAATCGTTCCCGAGACTCGGATGACTAGTGTACTAGAGTTTCGTCCCGGGATGTAGAGTCCGTTGACGAAATCGTTCCGCTGTTTGGGGTCCGATTGCCCTTCAACGGTCACATGCGCCTCCCAGTTGTGGACCTCCCAGGGGGCGATGGCCGTGACGTCGACGCGTTCTGTGAGCATGGGGTCTACTCGCGCGCTGAGAGCCTCCAAGGCAGTGGGGCGCTGTCGCGAAGGCCTTCCAGACCGGGCTCGCAGTGCACTGTTACACACCACCCCTCCATTGCTGGAGTGTGGGCCGCTCTGGACCGGGGGCTGCCAATCGCCGCCGAGGCGGGCGATCAGCTGCGAGGTCCGGGGAACACGGAACAGCCTGGTGGCAGATGTGGATGTGAGTTTCTCGAAATAATGTCGTGCGGGCAGAATTCGTAAGAGCTCGTGGAGGGGGCCCCGGGGTGCCGTCCGGAAAGATCCAGATATGACCCGGACCCCCTCGTTGATAACTACCTGTGTTCTTTTGATGAGGCCGATCTTTTTCCTTGAGGTCATCCAGAGTTGGCATCCGTAAGACAGAACTGGCATACATACTGCGTTGAACAGCAGACGCCAGTTCGCTGTGGATATCCCTCTCCGGGAGTTGCCGAGGAGCTGTAAAGCCTTCAGGGAGGCACGTGCCCGATTGCACATCGTGGTCACGTGCGGCTCCCAGTCCAGGCGGTGGTGAAAGAAGAACCCGAGGTAGCGTATCGTAGGGGACAGGTGTACGTAAAAGTAGGTGTGTGCGGGCGGGTCAGGGAGAAGTAACGAGAGTGGGGGTTGGGGTGAGCTGCGGCGGGTGCCGGGTGGGGTGAAGTAGATGAGTTCCGTTTTGTCCGGTTCGCATGATAGATTAGAACGTCGTAACCAGTCTTCGCACTGTCTATATCGTTCCCGTAAAGTAGTGTTTACCTGTTCCCATGTGTCTCCATGCGCGAAGATAATACTGTCATCAACATACATGCCTAAGGTGGAGTTGGTAAACTCCGGGATGATCTTGAGGAGGGATGACGTGTAGAGGGCGGACAGGATCGGGGAGATTGGTGAGCCTTGGGGGGTACCGACCGGCTGAGGCTGTGGTGGGTCGGTGGCGTTGTTGAAGGACAGCGAGGCGGACCGTCCAGTGAGGAAGGAGTCGACCCATGCTGAGATCTGTGTAGGGAAGCCGAGTAACCTGAGTGTGTGGGTCATACGGGTCCGGTTTACGTGGTCAAAGAAGCCTTTGATGTCGAAGAGGAGCGCACCGCATTTGCGTCGTACTCTAAATGCGCACTGGACATCGTGGGTTAGAGCAAGACCGGCGTCGAGCATGGAGGAGAAGGCCCTGGTGCCGTATTGGTTCGTGGGCAGCAGGTTGTGTCGGTCAGCATCATAGAGGAGCCGACGTGCCACTACCTTCTCCAGAAGTTTACTTATGCACTCGATTAGTGAGATGGGGCGGTAGGACTTGGGGGCGAGATAGTCCTCTTTCCCGGGCTTCGGGATTACCACGACCGTCGCGTGTCGCCATGCTGTCGGGTGGTGACCAAGGGTGAGGCTGGCATTGAAGAGATGGATCAGGTGGTCGTCTAGAGCCTTCCATGCCTTTTTGAGGATTAGCCATGTGATGCCCGACTCCCCCGGGGCTGAGTCAGAGCTAGCGCCGAAGAGGAGGGGGTCAACCTCCTTGCGGACGATAGCTGCAAACTGCCTGGTCGGTAAGTGGGGTGGGTCATCCGGCTGCGCTGGTTCAATGGTGCCGAGTGCGTCGGGGGAGACGAAGAACTTCCGGCCTAGGGTATCAGCGACTTGATGGTGCTCAGTGAGAACAGTGCCGTCCGGTTTGCGGAGGGCCAGGATGCCGGTGAGGCGTCGTCCGTGTCTCCAGGATGCGAGCTTCCATATGGCTCTGATCTCGATCTGACGGTCGTAGTAAGCGCGTTTGGCCGTGCGTGTGGTTCGTTTGAGGTGCCGCTTGGCGTCGCGACGTTCCTGGGAGTCGGACTGTGTGTCGCGCAGGGTTTTTGCGGCTGCAGTGCACTCCTCGTTCCACCATGGGTGTCCTCTAGCTTTGCCGGGGATCCGAAGTTCGAGGTGGGTGTGGCAGGCCTGGGAAATGGCGTCCTGGACATGAGCGGCGAACGAGTCCAGGGCGTGGGTGGTGGTGATTGGGGTGATTGGGGGAAGGGTGGCAGCGATGGAGTCGCGCCACGCGTTGACAGCGTCGTCGTCGTCAAATTCGACTCTGAAGCTGTTGTTGCGTGTTTGCTTAGCCCCGCGGTGTGTCCCCTCGATGGACCACTCGGATCGAACCCCTGCGTGGTCCGATCCTAGGGACGCAGTCCAGTCGATGGTTGGTGGGGACAGGGCATCTGAGGCAGTGAGTGCAAGGTTGTGCCAGACTAAATCCAGCACGCTCTCGCGGTCGCCTGCCGAGCCCCTCCGAGTGGGTACACCGGGTGTCGTTGCGAGATCAAAGGTCTGGGTGATAGCCCAGGCTTCCAGATCCCGCGAGCGAGGAGAGGGGGACCAGCCCCTCGGTGACCATCGGGCGTTGTGTAGGTTGAAGTCGCCCAGCAGTACCGTAGGTACAGTGGGGTCTAAATCTAAAGTCAGTAGTGAGCGTAAGGCTGTTGGGTCGTCCACGTCATTGTAGAAGTTAATAATGCGTAAGCGAGCGTGGGTGACGTGGACATCAACAATAAGTAGGGAGGGGTGGTTAGCTAAGTCTAATCTAGGTACAATGCGGGCAGGGTGTATTCGGCGTGCAGAGTCCAGTCGGCTGTATTTACGGGAGTAAATCATGACTTTCGCTCTTTTGTCTGTGGTAAAGTATGGGTAGTAAAGGTTCCAGGAGGGAGAAACACCAACTGCATTGTCCACCCAGTTAATGGCGGGCTCGTCATCGACCTCCTTAATGGAGGCGGTGGTTGGTACTAATACATGGGTATTGGCAGCCTTGTTGCTAGTGTCCTTAAGCTTCCCTGCAGCTTCATCCTTCTTCCTCTGCCTGCAGTCAGGCTTGATATGCCCCTTTTTATTACAGTAGTGGCAAGTAAGCTGAGAATGATCCTTCTTCTTACGTGGGCCACTGCTAGGCTTAATGGGGGCAGCCTTGTTGAGGGAAGAACCAGAGGGGCCAGAGCGACGCGCTTCCTCCGAAACAATGCGCGCAATTATTTCAGCGTGCTTGAGCTTGGAGGGGGCGCCACTGGCTAGGATGGTAGAAGCCAGAACCTCGTAAGAGGCTGGCAGGGCGTGGAGAAGTATGAGACAGAATTGGGTATCAGTGACACCCATCTGTGCGTTGGAAAGGCCGACCCACAGCTCATTGAGCTTGGCCAACTGAGAGGCCATGGGCGCGGAGTCGTCGAGGCAGGCTTGGGTTAACTGGATCCACAAATTAAATATGGTGGTGCTGCCCGAGGCACCAGCATAGACGTCCTTCAGCTTGTCCCACTTTGACTTGAAGGTGGGATAGGCTAGTGGGTCGGCAACGAGGGAGTAGACGTCAGGCTTAAGGTAAAGGCGGAGGTACGCCTTAGCCCGACGCTGGACGGAATCCCACTCATCAGTGGTGACTCCAGAGGGTGGAACTTGGAGGTAGAACACATCCTCTGCTTCATTCAGCGTGAGGATGGCCTCCAGAGTTCCAGACCACTCGTTCCAGTTGGACCCATCGAACCGAGTAAGGTTAATGCCCAAAGGCATGCCAAAGGAGTTGCCGTACGCGTTCGAGATGCGCGAGGAGGGTGTGGACCCAGTAGCAGGTGGCAGTGAACCGCCTGCTGTGGCGCCTGCAGCCGCACCAGTGGTGGCAGCACCGGTGGGCGAGGCAGCACGAGAAGAGTTGTTAGATGATGCCATAGGGATGATTTATCTATCGCCGAGGAGCAGTCAGCGACAGTGCTTCAAAATAGTTGCAAGATATGATAGGGGTAACCACTCCTGTCTGTGAATCTGTAAGGCCAGAACGCTAGCGCGTCCTGCCTCCTGATGGTATGCCAGTGATACAAGGGCTAGGCCCAGGATGGAAGAATCCCTTTGCCATACTGGAAGCTAGCTGCCAGCCAGGATGTGTCTAGGACACAGCTTCACCAGTTTACGTCAGGGGGAAATGAAGTGGATGCTTTCAGAGCCCAAGGCTGTCTACCTCAGCCTTCTCGGCCTGTTGGTTGCCTCATCGCCACAAGTGGCTTTACTGAATCCTTTCCCATTGCCACTACAAGGCAGGTATCTGGTTGCAGAACACCATAAGGTGAACACCCCCCAGAGTCTGAACCAGGTTTTACACTCCCATGGTGAGGAGATCCTGCGCCCAGTGTGGAGCACCAGAGACAGCTGGCGCTAAGCTCCACAATACACAGCCCAGTGGGCCATGCACACCTGGATATGGATTAAGGGGCTACCAGATCCAATCTCCTTGCGCATAGCGCAGGGGCTAGTAGGAAAACAGTAGGGGTGAAAGTAGGACTACTGGGCAGTACATGATACAGGAGGTTCCTCAGCAGTGACCACTGGCGCCCCAGTGTCAACTGCCTTGGGCAAGGCTGGTGAGGCCCCAGACAGACCTTGACCTGGTGTGTGATCCTAAGAACACAGTGACCAGCCAAGTGGAGTGGCTTGGGCACCAGGGCCCATAACCTGATGAACAGTGCACATAAGGGACTATACTCACAGTGACTGGATAGACTGTGGTGAGATATAGAAGGTGACTGGAAGCAGCAACAGAGTAATCTTGCAGGTGAAGCAAATGGAGGGTCTGGCACACAACAGATGAGAACTGATAATATATAGAGGAGAGGAGACATACCTGGCACACAACAGATGAGAACTGATGTGGACCAGGAGCGTACAAGCTGCACTACTTATACAAAATACAGGGTGACGCTAGTAACACAGAGTCACAGTAAGTACAAGAGTTATTGTTCTACAAACGGACAAAGGAGTGGACGTTCTGAGAACAAGGGTCAAGAGTACAAGGAGAATCTAGACTAATGATATCATACTGACATCATAATAAGGATAGAACAAAGGGAAAGTATAAGGGCGTCGAATACAATGCAAAGTCCGGATCCTATGATGTCATAGTGTACAGTGATGTCATAGATAAGTAAATACAATAAGTCCGAGATTGTGTGATCATAATAATCTAATCTACATGAGTCCTGTATATCTTATCTACAGCAGTCCATATCTGATTGTCCTCTGAGCCGCTAAGTGCGCAAGGGTCACTTATCAACACACTTTATGTTCTTGCGTCATCACACGTGCCCATGAACCCCGTCCCCCGTACCTGCTAACATTCCTGCAGAGGAAGACTACGCATACACCAGTGACTAGTCGAAGTCGTGGCGACTCCGATTCAGATGGGGGGGTAATGTTACGATTTGTCTCACTCTTCATCCCACGCGCTCTAACTACTGTACTTTTACGACACGTTCCTGTGACTCGTGCTTCTCGACTTCCATTCCACGCCTTGCGCCTTGGCGATAGGATGGCCAGGTTTACGCTCTGTTTCGTCCGCTGACCATTTCTGAGGCACGCAGAATTCCGTGGAATTCCCTTGTACTACATATGACTATTCCCCTTGTTCCCCTTCTTGTACGATTGCACCAGGCTCGTGCCATATGTTTGCACTGCGCAAACATCCTGTACTAGTATATAAGTCACACCCTACCTAGCTTGTACAGTAGACTTGACTTCTTGTGTAATACCACATTGTCTTTGCCTCACGAACAATCCTTGACTCGCCTTTGCGCTTGAGTCTACGCTTTCGCTCGCCTTTGCGCTTGAGCCTTGCCTTCCTACTATTATCCTCGGTTCCAGGGAGACCGAGCGGTACTTGTGCATCACCGAACTGAGTCTTAACCGACTCGCGCCCTTCTGATCCTGCTGACTTAGCCCAGTACACGTCGTACCTAACGCCCCTGTGGTGGTGTTGCAATCCAAACCTGCTGCCCCGTCAAGATTATCCTCGAAAATCTGACCGTCCCTTCACAGGATTTTGGTGTCCCCTCCGAGCCTGAGGGTTGTACGCCATACTCTGTTATCCCTGACTCACCCCCACTTCCTGTCCTGGCGCTCGCCACTTCAGCCCTTGCTAAGCTAGTTGAAGAAACTGAACCACCCGTTGAGTCCCCTAAATCTCCTGAACCATCGCAACTGCTGCCCATCATCGTCCCCTTCTCTGTCGACACGCCAGTCACTGTCCATGTCCCCGCCATGCCCACCTACCCACCCGAAACCACTGCCCCCCTCACTCCACCACCACCATTGTCACCCCCTGCTGTCCTTGCTGCCCACATCCCAATTCCACCATTCCCCGCTGGGATGGATCACACCTTCACGCCGATCCCCCAGACTCACATTGTCAAGCCTGACCCTGCCCTGGCCCTCCTTGACGATGAGGAGGATAAGGAGAACAGCAACCCCAGTATCCCATTCTTCCTCAACGACCCAGCCTTCCCCACGTTCTTCCCTCTCCTAGTCGGAGAGACGGGAACTACCAAACAGACAGCACAATATATTTATTATTGTCACAACTATCAGGAGGTCGTCGGGACCATGGGCAAGGGCCACCCCTGCTATGCGTCGCAGGTCTTCCTCAACGAAGTCTATATGGGTCAGCTGGCGCAGAATATCACCGATAATCAATTAAACATGTTCCATCCCCACGACCCTCGTGCCATCATTTTAAATGAGGTGCTTGTTGAGCTCCACAATCCCCATCTTCATGCAGACATATCCCAACTGTGCGAGTGCCTCACATGTCGCGACGCGATTCGTGTTCGCCAGTCAGATATCCGATGACTGGAGACCGAATTGACGCGAGACCAATTCCATCTCAACATGGACTTTTCCTCTGTCCGGAAGCGTCTTCAATACACTCGGGCAATTCCCCTTATCACGGACAAGTACACCGAGCTTCATGCCAAGCCGGTACATCCGCGTGGTTCTCCAGAGCCCATCCCCCTCGCACCTTGTGCCGCTGGGCCTAGCGAGATGCCCCGCCTTCAGGGGGAAGGCAGTGGGCATCGACACAAGTGCTTTCAGTGTAAGTCCACAGAGCACCTTGTGGTGCAGTGTCTGGAGCAGCGGGCTCAGGAGCCGTGCCAGTGGTGTGGAAGTTGGGCCCATAGGCTTGATGTCTGTCTCATTCATCGACTCTCCCCTATGATGCCCACGCACGTAGACCCAGACTCCCGTCCTTGGTGGTGCGGGAAGTGCCTGAGGTATGACGCCACCCACAAGGAGATCAAATGCCCCATGTACGAGATATGCTGGGATTGTGGAGAGCAAGGATGATTCATGTTCTTGTGTCGCCACACATGCCCACACACCCCATCTCCCGTGCCTGCCAACATCCCTGCTGAGGAAGATTATGCGTATACCAGTGACTAGTCGAAGTCATGGCGACTTTGGTTCTGACAGGGGGGTAATGTTACGATTTTCACTCCACTATGCTGCTACCTCACATCTTCACTGTACTTTTACGATACAATCCGGTGACTCACACTTCTCGACTCTTATCTCACACTTTGCGCCTCGGCGATAGGATGGCCAGTTTTACGCTTCTTTTCATCTGCTGACCATTTCTGAGGCACGCGTCATCCCGCAGGATTCCCTTGTACTATATCTGACTCTCTTCTTTGTTCACGCTTTGGGGCTATTGGCTCAGGATTGTGCCATGTGTTTGTACCTTACAAACACCCTGTATTAGTATATAAGTCACGCTTTACCTAGCTTGTATGGTAGACTTGACTTCTTGTGTAATACCACATTGTCTTTGCCTCACGAACGACCTTCAACTCACTGTTGCGCTTGAGTCAATACTTTCGCTCGCCGTTGCGCTTGAGCCCTTGCCTTCCTACTATTATCCTCGGTTCCAGGGAAACTGAGTGATACTTGTGCATCCTCAAACTGAGTCTTAACTGACTCGCACGCTTCCGATCCCATTGACTTAATGTGGTGCAGGTCACATCTAGTGCCCCTGTGGTGGCATTACAGGTGGGGTGTTGGTGTGGCACCTGGGGAGATGAGGAAGGGGAATCTGTGCATGGGTGTAAGTGTGGGGAGGATAGGGAAGGGGAATCTGTGCATGGGTGTGGGGGAGATGGGGAAGGGGAATATGTACATGGGTGTGTGTTATGACTTTCCCCTTCCTCTCTTTTGTGTTCCACCATTGTTACGGTTCCTCCTTCACTGCCTCTGCACATGACCGTGGGAGCCTCGGCACTTGCCGATACCTCAGAGGAAAGCAATAACTTGCAAAGTTATCAGCACCAATCCCTGGGATCTGCTGAGAGCCTGATACATCAAATGGCTGTCATGTGACCTGGCATGTGACCTGCTCTAGAATGTTCCAGAAGAGCCCAGATGAGCACGTGCCCAGGTTAGCTTGTGATTATGGAACCGGTATGTGTATTGCCAGTGGACTTTCACATGGGATGCCTCATGGTCCCTTATCTATGATGTCATGGTCTGGACCCTTGCCTCCTGCCTTCTTATCTCTGACTCACACCAAGAGCGCCTTATGCCATTGGTAGATGCTTATCAGTGTACTAGGGTTCATGACTCAGACTAAGGTTCAGGCTGAGCTTGAAAGCTCCCCTGAGTAGTATAAGTAGTAGAGGCTGCTGGCCCTATGACGGCAGCTTTGATATCTTGGATTCCCCCTTCCCCTATGGTTATCCCTTGTCTATTTTCCTAGCCATGTAGTTGCCAATGCCGTGCTGTTTTGCTGGGTTGCGCTGATGCTACCTCTGAGCTGGAATACTATTCATGTTGTCTCTGCTCCTCAGTGTGCCCTCGAAGACCCGTCCAGCCACTGTGACCATCCTGCTTTCTCTTCTCTCTTCTCTTCCCACTATAGTCGTGCTGTTCAGCCAACTCTGCCATTCCTTTGAACCCTTGGTTCTATGACAACAATGACGGTGTAACTCAGTGAACCGGCGAACACCCACTTCTCAAGTCGAGAACACACAATGGGCTGGAAGGACCATTACAACTATGTTCTCCTTCACATATTCACTGTACAATTACAATATGATCTAATTTGACGTGCTTCTCGGCTTCTATCTCGCACCTAGTGTCTTGGTGATACGATGCCAGTTTTATGCTTCTTTCTGTCTGCTGACCATTTCTGAGGCACGTGTCATCCCACAGGATTTACTTGTACTATACTCAGTCTCTCCCTTTGTTTATGCTTTAGAACCATCGACTCAGAATTGTGCCATGTGTTTGCACATTGCAAACACCTTGTACTAGTATATAAGTCATGCCATACCTAGCTTGTATGGTAGACTTGACTTCTTGTGTAATACCACATTGTCTTTGCCACATGAATGACCTCTGACTCGCCGCTGCGCTTGAGTCCTTGTTTTCGCTCGCACCTTCGCTTGAGCCTTGACCTTTCCACTATTATCCTCTGGTCCCTGGGAGACCAAGTGATACTTGTTCACCACCGAACTGAGTCTTAACCGACTCACGCTACTCTGATCCCGTTGACTTATGAGGTACACATCGTACCTAATGCCCCTGTGGTGGTGTTACATTAAGTCAAGTCTCCACAGTGGCGACACTCAGCTGCAGCCGATCCCAGTTCCAAGCAGAATACATTGAATGATATAGTGATGACGAACTCTTGGATAGTGTTGCAATCAGACTCATCGGTACGGATCGGACACTTGTGGGGTTCTGACTACCCTAGTATTAGTCAGGGACAGTCGTATCAGTCAGCGTCGTGGACAGTATCACATGTATCAGACTTTGCTCATACCTAGGACAGTCGTAGTAGGGTTTGAGCTACTATTGCTACTGGGTACTTTACGTTCAGGAGGAGCTTCAAAGCTCCTCGTCAAATGTATATTTAGTGGACTGTACAAAGACCGAGCTCCTCAGCTTGGTCTTCTTGAATCGCCAACAACCATTCTCGCTCTCCTCCTAGTTGTCTGCCTTGTCCTCTCCTTCAGCCTATTAGTGTGTCTGGCCTTGGTTGGGCAGTTAGCAAGACGACACCTACGCCTGGTGGACTTCGCCCCAGTGCTTTGGACGATCACGTTCCTGTTACGGACGTGTATCTATTTCTGCTGAGTCATCTCGCTTCCATCGAGCCACTCTGTCATCGCTCAAGTCGAGCACGTTAGGACGGGCCTAACGCAACATTAAGACCAAGCTACCCCCCTAGGATAACAAAGTGGTGCCTACTACAGCGGACCGGTGGGGCTGGAACCAAGTTCAATTGTACACTATCCCAAGCCGGGGAGAACGGAACGTCCCTACATGCTATCTAAAGGCTGCCAGGTGGAGGACCCACAGTGGAGAAACTGGATACTGTGTTGACTTCCCCAACTGACCAAGTCGGTACTACCCAGTTGAGTTCAACTTTGAACATACTTGTTGGTGCATACTCGCAACAAACGACGCAGGAATACGAACGGTTGAGAGACTGACCACGAGCAAATACCGGTGCGACATCCTAGAGAGCAAAGTGGTCCCCCTCGCACAAGCTGGACCAATCGACGGCGCGATTACCACTAGCACCACTGAAGAAGAAGACTCTGAATTGGAGCAGGACAGCAGAGACACCGAAGAAGACCGCCTCTCGCAAGTAAATGCAGAGGAGGAAGAAGAACTAGCAAACCTAGCAAATCTAGCAGAGGGAATCACACTGAATGAAGGACCACAAGCTGAGCAGATCATTGTTCACCCACCTGACAAGATGACGACCACCCAGTTAGAACCAACGTACGCACTCCAACTGGACCCTGTACAACGACCACAAGACAGAGTCCCAGAAGACCTACTCCCCATTGACCCCAGCACCAGACATCGAATGACCGCCGACGATGCAGCCCTCATGAGGGCCATTAGGCCTGACGAACCAGACCCCCCCAGAGGAGGAGGAATGCCAGGAAGAGGCACAGGAGGAGGCTACCCACACAGAGGTGGTGGAGGACACGGAAACGGAGGAGGACCACCTGGAGGGGGAGGATTCCCCGGGGTAGGCCCCATAGGTAACCAACCCCAACCCTCGGACAGACTGCAGGGCAACCCTGTTACGATTCCACCTTCGCCGGCATGTGACTCGCCACATGATGTGTCCCCGACTGCCAATATCCCGGTTGTGGAATCCGCATGCACGCCTACAGACCCTTGGTGGGACTGGCAATGCGAGGCTTGGCCTCAAGACGACGCAAGAATCGACGCTGCAGTGGAGCAGCTGAAGGACTATGTGTATTCGAGATGCGCAGTGAGCGATTGATCCCCCTCCCCGCACAAAAACCACTACCAGGAACCTTGGGAATAGGTCCTGAAGGATTGGCCGTCATGTGACCCTAGCATGTGACCTGCCTAGAATCGTCCAGAAGAGGCCGGATGAGCTTGTGCCCAGACTTATCTTGTGTTGGGCTTGTGATTATGCGAATCCAGACTGGTATGACATCACATTCCCATGGACTTACATGTGGGGCGCTTCTAGGCCTCTTATCTTTGTTATCAATGACTCGTGTTCCGGACCCACAACCCTTATCTCTGACTCGTGCCATGCACGTTATTGCCATTGGCTACTCGTATTAGGGTTCGCGGCTGTGTATTAGGATTCGGTATTCAGGCTGAGCTCGAAAGCTTCCCTGGCGTAGTATAAGTAGAGTCGGCTACGTGTCTTAGAACAGTAGCTTTGATATCTGGTGTAATACCTTCCCCCCCTCGGAGTCTGGCCAAGGGATTGCTATACATCTTGATCTCCTCTCTGCTCTACTGTGTGACCTCGGAGACCTGTCCCTCCACAGTACTCTTCCCTTCTGCCCCTGTGTACATGTACAAGATGTAGCGGGTCCAGCGTATTCCACTATGAGTCGCGTTGCAGACCGACTTCATCTTCCATTATTTCTCCCCTCAACTACTTCATTATCGCCTCTACCCTTGCGGGTTGCGCCCTGCGGATCGCCCTAGCCGTTGCCTATGGGATCCTGAAGACCCTCGATGCGTACAAGGCTCAGCAAACAGGCAAATAGCCCAAGTCGGGCCGATACGTCCAGAAGGAACGTAACACCATGGATCGGGGAGTAACCATCACCTTCACCCCGACAGAATCAGCAGAATTCACTGACAAAGAAAAGCAGTGGGCAGTACATGAGCTCTCCATGGACTGGGAAGAAGTCAAGGCACGCACCCTAGCCACCGACCTGGCAATACAAGCGCAGCAATACACCAACACCACAACGATCCCCGAAGAATACGCCGACTTTGCCAAAGTATTCAGCGAAAAGGAATTGCACTGATTCCTCCCCACACGACCCTGGGATCATGCCATAGAGTTTACAAAGGATGCCCCCGCCGCCATCGAATGCAAGATCTACCCCATGTCACACGACGAAGACGACACACTCCGGAAATTCCTCAACAAACAATTACAAAAAGGGTACACCCGCCCACATCAGGAAAATATCCCAAAATCTTAGTGGGCTTAGAGTGCTTATGTAGTGCTTATTTACTCTAAGCCCTTTCTAAGCCTCTCAAGCAGCTTATTTTCTGCTTAGTGAACCAGTCATTATTACTCATTAAGCACATGTAAAATCTAAGGACACATAAGTTTGTCAAGTAGCTAAAAAAGTACAGTATCAAGCAAGTAGAAGAATATCAAGTAGGACTGCTGCCTCTGCCATCACCATCCCCCACACCACCGTTGCCAATCCCACCGCGTCGCCATTCCCGTCGTCCCCCGCTGTCCCTACCCCCATCCCCTCTGCCGCCGCTTCGTCACCGCCATTCCCCCCGTCACCGTTCCCACCTCATCGCCATTCCTGCTCCATCGGAATTCCCGTCACCCCCGCTGTCCCTACTGCTGTCCTTACCACCGTCCCATCATACCGCCGCTTCGTCACCAGCCGTTTCGTGGTCGTGGTAGTCGACAAGTCATTATGGTCGTGGTTGTAGCTGTGCCATCATTGCACAGCCGTCGCCACCGCCTTCCCGCGACCGACTTGTGCCGTCATTGCACCGTAGTCGTACCGTCGCCGCGCCATCCTCGCGCCGTCGTTGAGCCATTGCCGTGCCATCCTCGGGCCATCTGTCATCGTGGTGGCCGTGTCGTAGCATGGGCCCTGCATTGGCACTGGTGGTGGTGGTGGTGGTGGTGGCAGTGGAATGGGCTTGCAGTCCACGTGTGGCAGTGGACACGTGGACACTTGACTTAGAAAAAAGTGTCGGGCGGGGGCTCTGTGGCGTGGGAAAGTATGCTATAACAAGACAATGCTGTTGACAAGTCGAACACGCCACGCCACTCTTCTCTCAACTCAATAATTTTGAGTGCGTTTTTTTTTTCCTTTCCTTCAACGGTTCAACGGCCCTTTTCCAGGTGTTGCACCCATTACTGTTGCACGCGGTCCACTCCCCTTGGGCTGAGGGACAGCACCACCACGGTGCCATCGCCTTTGCCCCTTGGCCCCCATGTCTCCCACTGTGACTGACGACACTGTCTTTGGCCCAGCATAGTACGTGTTTTTTGTTTTTGTTTTTTGTTCCTTTTTTGTTTCATTTTGTTTATCATACAGAAGCAGGTCCTTGTCGTCCTCTCCACCTCGCAGCATGCCACAAGCCCGTGGCTGCCACCTCCAACTCTTCGCCACACAAGTCCGCTACCACCTCTACCCACCCCTCATAGCACGCAAGAGCTGCCGCAGCACTACGACACCGACGATGCAGACGACGACAGCAGCGAGGTCGACAGCGATGCCGATGCGGAGGGTGGACGACGTTGACTCAAATGGTGGTGGGGACGTGGCGGTGGGGATGACAGCAGCAAGGGTGGTGATGCTGATGCGGCGGGGGTGGTGGGAATCGCAGCGTGCGAGGCGGCAGGAATCACGGGGCGAGGAAGCAGGAATCACGGCGGGGCGAGGCAGCAGGAGTTGCGGGGGGGCGAGGCGGCAGGAATCGCAGCGGGGCGAGGTGGTGGGAGTCGTGGCGGTGGCAGGGGCAGAGGCGGCACGGCACTCCTACTACTACAGCTACTTCATGTATTCTGTCTTAGTCTAGTATGCAATAAATATGTTTTCTGTAAAATTTGTGCAATGGGCTTAATTCTTGTCTTGCTCATGAAATCAGACCCCTGCTTGCTGCTCCCAAGTCCAGAATAAGCCAATAAGCCAAACAAAATGCCTTGGCTAAGTCATTTTAATGAATCGACTGAGCTTAGACTAAGCACAGTCATGCTTAGTGACCTTGGTGCTTAGCAGTGCTTAGAGGTGTTGTTAAGCATAAAAAAGCACATTTAAGTGCAATTAAGAAAAACGGAGATTTTCCTGATGCATCGAAGTCCCCCTACGCATCATCATTCTTCTTTGTCAAAAAGAAAGATGGCAAGCTAAGGCCGGTTCAAGACCATCGAAAGATTAACTCATTTACCGTGCATAACCAATACCCACATTACTATTCCCCAACTTTACAAAACCATTTGAGTTAGAGGTTGACGTGTCTAATGTTGCCATCGGAGCAGTACTCAACCAGCTCGGTCCAGACCAAAAACTACACCCAGTTGTGTTCCACTCTGAATCCCTCAGCCAAGTGGAACATAACTACAACATCTATGACCAAGAACTACTGGCTGTCATTAAATCCCTACGTGCATGGTGCACATACCTCGTTGGCTCCCCCCATAAAATCATCATCCATACTGACCACGCCAATCTCCAGTACTGGAAGGAGCCCAGGAAGATCAGTCGACAAGTAGCGCGTGAATTCTTGGAGCTCTCAGAGTACGACTTCCTTCTGAAACATGTCTCTGGAGCCAAGAATGGTTGTGCAGACACCTTATCGTGAAGGACAGACTATGTGATCAGCGAAGAGGACAACTGTTACGTTTCGGCCCGGAAGTGGACACTGGCGCTCGGGGATGACACCACGTCAGCAGTATATCGTCATGGACTCGTTGGATCAGTCAGCCGGGTAAGCTCCGGTATAGGTGATTGTGTACGATAACAGATCGGATCATGACTCGATGTGACTCATTCCTAGGATAGCTGTACTAGGGTTCGCTCTACTTACGCTATTGGTTAAGATAGTTTGAAGCGGCGCTTGAAAGCCCGCGAGTATCTGTATAAGTAGTATTCGTAGAAGACCAGGATCACCATCTTGGTCTTCTTCAATACCACCAGCCTCTTCGTCTTGTCTTTAGGGCTCGCCTCTCTGTGAAGTGAGTCATCTCCGGCATATCCCCTTAGACCAGGGATCCCCGTGAGCTCATCCCGAGTTCCCCGTCGTGGGCAGTGGACACATATCCCCTTGGATCCATATTCCATCGCGTATTCCTCTATCACAACGAACGAGTCGCCAAGCCGTACGGTTATATATACATTGTCAACCATCCCTCTTGGAGAACCATCGTCCCTCTCGACGAACCCCCCGCAGACGTACCCCAGGAGGAGGACCTCCACGCCTTCATAGCCTTAAACGGAGATCTAGCCCCTCACCCAGCTGAGTATCCCAATTCGATCACCAATCGCCTATTCTACAGACCGTTTAGGATCGCCGCGTCAACTGAGGCCTAAGTCAGGCAGACGTCCATGGTAGACGTTACATTAAGACGAAGATCCACCGTGGCCAATCCTAAAACCAAAGACCTTTGGGTGCCTTTCCGCCCCTACTTCATTGAACGACGAGGAGAACGCAACGTTCCCAAAAGATACCTTCAATCAGCCTTCTGGAAGGACGACGCAGAAATCCCTGGATACGTCGCCTACTACATCGACCCGCAAGACCGACAACACATCATCCCAGTCGAATTTAACTTCGACTTCACCTGTTGGACCGAGATCCGTTGGAGCGACGCCAGCAACAAATTTCAAGTTACCAAACCCGCATCCTCAGCACTCAATCTTGACATCCGCACCAGCGAACTAGTCACCCGTGATCAGTGGGGACTCATCGACGGAGAAACAGAAGAACCAGCTCGATCACCAACTCCCAAAACCCCCGCACCGTCCCCATCACTCGCCAGCAACCCCGAAGAAATCCGCGTCATCAAAGACGAACAAGAAGAAATAGCCCTAGAACTCATCGCTAAGTCTATCCCTACCACCATGAGTCAGACCGTTACCCACGAAGAAATGCGAATTGGCACAGCGCTGTTCGACACCAAATACCCACGACACCCCGACGACCCACCACCCGGGGGAGACCCCGGAGACAACAATGGCGGAAACGGAGGTGGAGGTGGAGGAGGCGCAGGAGGAGGACTCCCCGCCGCCACAAACCCCATCGACCCCGCTCGCCTCACAGACCGATTTGTCGGCAAAGAACCTCCCATCTTCAAAGGGGAACGAGACAAAGCAGAAGCATTCCTATCCCAATGGAACCGGTTCGCAGGGGTCAACAAATTCAACCGAAGCATCAGCCATCCCTACACCAAAGCCATGATGTTCCTCACCTACATCCAGGGAGATTTAGTCGACGAATGGGCCACCAAAACAGCAGAATGGCTCGACAAACAAGTGGATCAACACGACCCTTGGCTCTGGAGCGGAGTCGAAATAGCATTCAAAAGACAATTCCGCGACAACCTGGAGCAAGAGAACGCTCGCCTAGAGCTCGACAAGGGATTCCGTATGACGGGATCAGACATTGACAGCTACGTGACAAAATTCGAGGAAAACGGTCCGCTTAGCTGGCTATCGCCTAGATGACCAACTGGTCCTTGACAAGTTCACAAGGGGACTACCCATGGATCTCTACCGCAACGCTTACCAGTTCCACGACCCCAGAAACTACTCACAATGGAAGACTGCCGTAATCGAGCAGCAGAAGAAATACCTTCACATGAAGGCTAGGCAAGACGGGTTTGGCCGACTGCCCGCACCGCAACGACCCAAGCAACAACAGATGCGTTTCCAAACGCCGCAAAGACCAAATCAGCCAACATGGTGACAATACCAAAACCACCCTGAGGCAATGGACACCACTCCGGGAAGAATCAGGGCCCGAGTAGCCGAAGTAGGAGACCCAAACCGTCCGGAGATCAACCACCGCGACAATCGCCCCCATTCCCACCAAGAGGGGGATTCACGCAGCGTGGACGCGGAGGACGTGGTGTCTTCGATGCTAAGGACGTCTCCTGCTACAATTGTGGACGCAAAGGTCACTTCTCACGAGATTGCTTCCAGCCTCGTCAAGCACGACAAACCGGACCTCCCCAAGGGCGGAGCGCCTACATCGAGGAAGTTCCTACCGCACCACCAAGTGTAGCAGAGGAACCGCTCATCAACCTAGATGAGCCAACCGCAACCCCTCAAGAAACCGACACGCCGATGACTCTAATGATGGGCAAGATGGCGGAACTTCATAATCAGATGGGGGAATGGATGAGGAAGGATTTTCCCGATGCCTGAACCCATCGGCCTGGGTGAGGGCTTCTCAATGTAACTCGCAGTTCATAACGCGCTATCGATCTATGCATGTTTCAGTTTCGATTCGCACGAGTAACTCAATGGCCGACAAACAAGCACTAGTGGACTCAGGAGCCACTAACAACTTTATGCATCCCAACTTCGCCAAGCAAATGGGCATTGGGATTAAAGAACTAGAACGACCCCGCAATATTTGGAACATCGACGGGACACACAACAAAGGCGGGAAGATCACTCACTACACCGACCTGAACGTACAAACAGACGGAAAAGTCAAAACCATCCCGTTCTTCATCACAGACGTAGGAGGAGAAGACGTAATACTTGGATACCCCTGGCTCGCCACCTTTCAACCCAGAATTCACTGGGCCACCGCAACCTTGGATACCAAGCAGTACCCCATCATCATACGCACGACTAACCCACTCAGACCCTTCACGGCACGGTCAGCGGTAGAACAATTACGACAGACACTCGAACAGTGCATGGATCAACACAAAGAGCACATCCTCGCGGAACTAGAAGAGGATTCACTACCCATTCACCTACGAACCATGGCAACGGAACTCGCAATCACGGCACAACAATACACAGAGAAAAAGGAAATCCCAGATGAATACAAACGACATGCGAAGGTCTTCAGCGAAGAGGAATCGCACCGCCTCCCACCTTCCAGACCATGGGACCACGCAATCGAATTCAAACTGGATGCCCCAGACCACATCGACTGCAAGATCTACCCAATGAATCAAGCAGAGGACAAAGCACTTAAGGAATGGCTCGACGCAGAACTGGCAAAAGGGTATATCAGACCCTCTAAATCCCCGTACGCATCTCCCTTCTTCTTCATCAAAAAGAAGGACGGAAAGCTACGACCAGTACAGGACTACCGGGTGATCAACAAATGGACCATACGCAACCAGTATCCACTCCCCCTCATACCGGAACTCATCGCAGATCTAAGCGGTGGAGTAATCTTTTCCAAGTTCGACGTACGATGGGGATACAACAATATACTCGTCAAAGACGGCGACCAGGAGAAAGCAGCGTTCAAAACAAAATACGGGTTATACGAACCGCTAGTCATGTATTTTGGGCAAACAAACTCACCGGCCACCTTTCAAGCCATGATGAACTATATCATCGCCCCGCTCATCGAATATTTCGAACGCAAAGGAACTATCATACGGGCATATATGGACGACATCGGCATTGCAACAACGACCACGGAACAAGATCACACGGAAGCCGTACACGCAGTTCTGGACCTCCTGGAAGAACACGACCTCTACCTGAAACTGGAGAAATGCACCTTTCATTCTTTCTCCCTCGATTACCTGGGGGTAATCATTGAAAAGGGGGTGATTCGCATGGACCCCATCAAAATTTCGGGCATATGCGAATGGCCTACCCCAAAAACCGTCAAACAGGTGCGATCATTCCTGGGCTTCTGCAACTTTTACCGCGCTTTCATCCGAAATTTTGCCACACACGCACGACCCCTCAACAAACTCACCCGCAAAGACACGGAATGGACATGGGGAACGGAGCAACAACAGGCATTCGACAAACTCAAAGAATTGGTAACGCAAGAACCGGTGCTCAAACACCCAGAACTAGACAAACCATTCGAGCTGGAAGTCGACGCGTCAGGATACGCCATAGGAGCAGTACTACTCCAACGAGGCAAAGATAACAAACGCCATCCCATCGCATACTACTCAAACACCCTCAACGCAGCCGAACGAAACTACGACATCTACGATCTGGAACTGCTAGCCATAGTCAAAGCCCTACGCAATTGGAGGCAATACCTAGCAGGATCACCACACAAAATCAAAGTGTTCTCGGACCATATGAACCTGCAATACTGGAGATCCCCCCAGAAAATATCCAGACGCGTAGCTCGGGAAGTACTCGAACTCTCGGAATATGACATAGAGATTCACCACATCAAGGGTACAGCCAACGGACGAGCAGATGCACTATCCAGACGACCGGACTACGATCAGGGAGACCACGATAACGAACAAGTCACGGTACTGCCAGACCATATCTTCGTTAGAGCGGCAGAAATCGACACCACGGAAGACCCAACACGACTCGGAAACACAGTAACCGTCGCAGAGATGCAGCCTACGAACCCGGTGTACACCCAGGACGAAGAAACCATCCGACGATGGGTAGACCCCCACAAACTCAAGAGGATCGAAGGCACATGGTACAAAGACGGACGACGCGCAGTCACGGGAGACCAGATTGAACGAAGACACATCATTCAAGTCCACCACGATCCACCGGTACATGGACATCCGGGAATCAACCGAACGATCAAAATGGTCGAACGATATTACTGGTGGCCAGGGCTACGGCAGGAGGTACAAGATTACGTCAAGGGATGCGCCGACTGCCAAAGGATCAAAGTCAACAACCGCCCCACACGCGCACCACTGCAACCCATATTCCCAAAGCCGGAAGCCATGCCATTCGAAAACCATAGCGCTGGACTTCATCACAAAATTACCCCAAGCGGACGGCTGCGACACGATACTAACAGTAACAGACCACGACTGTTCGAAAGCGGCCATATTCATCCCATGCCTAGAAGAGATAAGCGCAGAAGGGACCGCAGCATTGTACGTGAAACACGTCTTCTCCCGATTCGGACTACCAGCTCGCATCATCAGCGACCGAGACCCGCGATTCGCATCCAAGTTCACACGCGAGCTGTGCAAAATACTGGGAATCGAACAAAACATCTCCACGGCTTATCACCCCAGAACAGACAGACAATCGGAACGCACCAATCAATGGCTAGAGCAGTATCTACGCTTTTGGGTCAATGAGCGACAAGACGACTGGACCCACTACCTCCCAATGGCAGAATTTACGCACAACAATTGGCCTAACGAATCCACAAGAGAGTCCCCCTTTAACATCCTCATGGGGTATAACCCGCGCGCCGACTGGATCGATCGACCTTCGCCCATTCCCCAGGTAGCACTTCGCGTCAAACAGTTCAAAGAGGCTAGAACACCGCGCCCAGGAACTGATGAGAAAAGCGCAGCAAGGGTGGATCAAACACAAAGATACGCCCAAATACCAGATTGGGGACCTAGTATGGCTCGAGGGATGCCACCTACGTACCAATCAGCCAACCACAAAGCTCGCGCCCAGGAGACACGGCCCCTTTAAGGTCATTCAGGTGATGTCCGCAGTCAATTATCGATTGGAACTTCCCACGCAGTGGAGCATCCACCCAGTCTTCCACACGGATCTCCTGACACCTTATCGCGAAACTCCCACACACGGCCCCAACTATCAGCGCCCACCGCCAGATCTGATTGATGGCAAAGAAGAATACGAAGTCGAGAAGATTCTAGACTCTCGGCGTTTCGGCAGAACAAAAAAACTGCAGTATTTGGTCAAATGGCGCGGATACCCGGACTCCGATAATCAATGGGTCTCAAAGGATGACGTATTCGCTGATGAAGCGATAAGGGAGTTCAAACGTTTAAACCCCGCCAGAGAGACACATATAAGCGCAGGGCTTTTCCAAGAGACGTCCCCATCTCCCTCTCTTCCACCATCATCTACTCATGTCCCAATCCCCAGTCCAAGTCCACTATGTCCTCGACGACCTACTCCCCATCTCAGTCCAGCCTACTGTTATCATACAGGACGCCCCGCCATCACCATCCCTGTCGCCTGCCCAGTCCGTTCAACCCAGCCCCAGTCGTCCAGTTACCCCCATACCATCCCTCCTTCCTTCGCCAACACCTACAGCAGCGGGCACACGAAGCCCGTCTCCGCAAGGCTATGTTCCCACGAGACCTCCGTCCCGTCAAGACGAGACTCAGGTACAAGAAGATCGAGCATACGACCGGTACCTGTCGCAGGAGCATTGCCCCCTCAATCAACATCTCACGTATGGGACTCACCTCACGGAAACTCACGACGAAACCCCGCCGCTATGCAGCACGGACGGGGAACCACTCACTCTCCCCCCATCGGAGAGATCCGAGAGACGCCACCTCTACCGTCCGGAGGAACACAGTCCAGTTTCCCGATCTCGCGTGGAAACTCCGCCACCGCGCGGATTCCACCACAACAGGGGAGTACACTTCATCCCCTTCCAGATTCGCGACGCTCAGGGCCGGTTGCACCCAGCTCGGTATACGCAGCTCGTCTTTACGGCGGACCCCTTCGTCCTTGCCTACAGACGAGGCAGCGACCAGCAGTACAGCAAGTCGGTGCACGCCGCCCCCAACTACGACCAACCCACGCCCACCTATCACGACGACGACCTGGTCTTTCTAGACCAGGACAGCAGCTACCGCGAGTCGGTCGACATGGCCTGTATGGCCATGAACGACCTGACGGTAACCGCGGAGGTGCACCGTTACTGCTGCCTCCAAGCGGGATACACGGCCAAGGAGGAGGAGCTCAAGAAGAAGATCGACGAGCTCGACAAGATTGGGCGCATGCGCCGGGAGTGCGTATTACGCCTCCAACGCGCCAACGCCATCAAACGCATCGAAGATGAGCGGGACTCTTACTGCCCTGGAGTCGAAGAGGGAGCCCGGATTGCGCGCCTCCGAGAGGAGATCTGCCGCGGTCGGTCTGGTGCCCGATCCTGAAAAGGGGGTGATGTTACGTTTCGGCCCGGAAGTGGACACTGGCGCTCGGGGATGACACCACGTCAGCAGTATATCGTCATGGACTCGTTGGATCAGTCAGCCGGGTAAGCTCCGGTATAGGTGATTGTGTACGATAACGGATCGGATCATGACTCGATGTGACTCATTCCTAGGATAGCTGTACTAGGGTTCGCTCTACTTACGCTATTGGTTAAGATAGTTTGAAGCGGCGCTTGAAAGCCCGCGAGTATCTGTATAAGTAGTAGTCGTAGAAGACCAGGATCGCCATCTTGGTCTTCTTCAATACCACCAGCCTCTTCGTCTTGTCTTTAGGGCTCGCCTCTCTGTGAAGTGAGTCGTCTCCGGCATATCCCCTTAGACCAGGGATCCCCGTGAGCTCATCCCGAGTTCCCCGTCGTGGGCAGTGGACACATATCCCCTTGGATCCATATTCCATCGCGTATTCCTCTATCACAACGAACGAGTCGCCAAGCCATACGGTTATATATACATTGTCGACCATCCCTCTTGGAGAACCATCGTCCCTCTCGACGAACCCCCCGCAGACGTACCCCAGGAGGAGGACCTCCACGCCTTCATAGCCTTAAACGGAGATCTAGCCCCTCACCCAGCTGAGTATCCCGATTCGATCACCAATCGCCTATTCTACAGACTGTTTAGGATCGCCGCGTCAACTGAGGCCTAAGTCAGGCAGACGTCCGTGGTAGACGTTACAACAACAATGATGTTGTTGTCCTCCCTGCTGAACGTTTCCTTTGAGCAACGGAGATGTCCATGCATGACATGGACATCTGGACCCAGATATCACAAAACCTTGATGAAAAGGAAGTGTTGCGATGGGTTGAGCCCCATAACCTGAAAAAGGTGGGGGGGCTGTGGTGGAAGAATGACATGTTAGTTGTCGTGGGTGACAACGACCTTAAACGGGGGGTAATCACCTTTTCCATGATACACCAGCCATGGGACATCCTGGAATTGCAAACACCTATGAACTGCTACGACATGACTACTGGTGGCCCAACATGTGCAAAGATGTAGAAGACTACATCAAGGGATGCGGAACATGTCAGGCAAACAAGATCAACCCCCATCATCAAAAACCACATCTATTTCCTATCACCACAGACCCAAACACTGAGCCATTCGAGGTCATTGCCATGGATTTTATCACCAAACTTCCCCCGTCAGACAGATATGACTCCATACTCACTATCATGGACCATGATTGCTCAAAAGCTTCAATCTTCATCCCATGCAATGAGTCAATCACTGCAGAAGGAGTGGCATGACTTTACCTCCACCACATATACCCACATTATGGCATTCCCCGAAAGATCATCACAGACTGGGACCCCCCAATTTATGTCTGCCTTCATGACCAACCTCTGTAAAGTCTTAGGCATCCGCCAGAACATATCCTCCACCTATCACCCACAGACCGACGGACAATCAGAATGCACCAACCAATGGCTCAAACAATACCTCTGGCATTGGAGTAATGTGCAGCAGGATAACTGGGCTGAGGCTCTACCGGTTGCCCAGTTCGCGCACAATGCCTGGCCTAATGCAACAACAAAAGAGTCCCCCTTCTTGCTTATAATGGGATGGGAGCCGCACACCATGTGGACACCAAAACCCACATCATCCCCATCCATTGACCAGTGCCTGGAAGACATGGTCATCAGACGACAACATGTGCAAGATTGCATCAAACATGCACAAGAGCTGATGGCAAAAAGAGGCAAGATGTGCTTTGTCCCTTACCAAGAAGGGGCCCAAGTCTGGCTCGAAGGAACAAATCTCCGCACTTTCTACCCCACCACAAAACTAGCACCAAAATGGCACAGGCTGTTCCACATCAAAAGGGTTTTATCAGATGTCTTGTACAAGTTGGAACTCCCAAGCACCTGGTGTTACAGTTTTCTTACTTTCTCTCTCACGCGCCCCACTATGCATTCCTCCACGAGTTTACTGTACGATTACTGTACGATCCGGTGCTATGCACCTCTCGGCTTCTATCTCGCACCTTGTGCCTCGGCAATAGGATGGCTGGTTTTACACTTCTTTTTGCCCGCGAACCATCTCTGAGGCACGCGTCGTCCTGCGGGACTCTCTTGTATTCTATCTGACATTTCCCTTTGTTCACACTTTGAGACTACTGACTCATGATCGCGCCATGTGTTTGTATACTGCAAACACCCTGTACTAGTATATAAGTCATGCCCTACCTAGCCTGTACAGTAGACTTGACTTCTTGTGTAATACCACATTGTCTTTGCCTCATGAATGTGTTGCGCAGCAATACACGCAGTGTACAGGTTGACCCTTACCTGTGTAGAGAGCTTAGACGAGGCTTAGAGTGAAGCAGAGGAAGCTCAAGGTGGGGTGGAGAGAGATGTGTATATGTACTCGCTCCTACAGTAGGATTTATATACTCTATGGTCCACCCATGTCCGTTTGGGGATAAGTGATGAGTAGAGGCGTCCACAATATCGCGTTTTCAGTGTCGCCTAATGTCTAATCACCGGTGGACTTGGAATAATCCCATAAGGGGATTCTGTACGTGTATCGTATGACTAAATACTCCAAATTACATGTATAGCATAACTAATCGTACTCCGATTCCTACGTAATGAGCCTTATAGTAAGTATTATGGCTCAACACTCCCCCTTGCTAAGTGCAGCTACTGAGCGCTGAACGTGCTCGAAAGCGCGTGCGTGAGTAAACGTGGGCAGAGTGTGGAGGAGGGGGTAAGAGGAAAGCAGCCAGGAAGAAGGGAAAAGATAGTGGGAAATGTCCTTCGAGTGCCCGCGTTTGGGCCTGACTTCCGGGATTTTCACACTAAGAGTTTAAGGGGGGACAAGAGGCGACCGAGCGCTGTGATTCTCTCCGATGTGACCAGATGCCCTCCTAGAGCCTAAGAGTGGCAGTTTAAATACAGGAGGAGCTATAGAGCTAAGGTAAAAGCGGAAAGGAAAAAGGGTAACATAAAAGAGATATGAAGTGTAGACAAAGGGCCGCGTGGCCGAGGTGATCGAGTGTCCGAAGACGAGCGGTTTCGGGCTCAGAGGCCGAGCTACCGTTACACCTCCTGGGGGGTCAAAATCTTGACCGTCCCCGGTCAAGCTACATCTAAGAAAAAAAATCGGGTTTCGACGTCGAAAAGTAAGAAAACGCGAGCTAAAACAGTAAGGGAAAAGGTAACATCATGCGTAAAGAAAAACATCACCGCGCATCTTCGTCAAGCGTCGCCGAGTCCTCGTGTGCCGGTTCTAACACGAACGCTCCACCTCCAGGATCGAAATCTGTGAGATAGTCGGTTGGAACGGGAATGGGAAGGCTGGTGTCGTGCATGTGATGAAGGCCGTTGCGTGTCTTTGACTTGCGCTTGCGAACGTCTTCATGTGCTGAAAACTTGAATGGTTGAACTTGAGACTGGCCTCCGGGGTCGAAAACGAGGCGGGTGCCGCGGGTCGTGAGTTGTCCGAGTCGAAGCCGATGGACGAGGGTGTTGGATGAACCGAACCGAGTCTGACTGTTGCCGATGTCTTCAATCTTGCTCTGAAACTTGCGCGCGAAGGTGGAAACGATTGCCGAAATGTTGAGTATCGAAGCTAGAACTGCCACAGTGACGAGAGCGAGTGCGAAGCCGAAACGAGCAGGAGTACGTCGAGGCGAGCCTGAGGAGTGGAAGAGACTGGGACGAGGGGCGAGCGCCGGCGGCTTGATCGACGGGACTTCGTAGACTTGCGGGGATTTCCATCCGAGTCGAGGGATTGACGAGGCAAAGGAAGGTGTAACTTCGGGAATGGAAGAAGCCGAGCCGATCAACGTGACTCCGGGAGGTCGTTGCGATGGCGTCAAATGGGGCGAAATGGGAACAGTCATCAATCCGAGTGGCGCGGGCAGGATGGGAAAGGGTTCGTGTAGCGACGACATGGACTCGAACATCTCCAGTGAACTCAGCGGCACGATTTCGACAGTAGACGAAGGGGTAGGGAAAAACTCAAGCTCGAGATCGCCAAGCACGAGAGGAGGTGGCGACGCCGATGACAAATCGCTAGACGCAGAGAGGTCGGGGGGTAAGTCAAACTTCGAGGGCGATAGTGTAAGATTCGCAGGGAGGTCACAAAGACGCAGAGACAGGCCTGGGGGCGAAGACGAATGGTGAGGGAGCGATAACCTGAGCGCGTGTAGGGATGGATCGAGCTTCGAGACTGGAATTTCAGACACCGACGCGGGCTCGGACTCGTGCTGACAATGTGTTGCCGATGTCACCGGGGAGGATAGGAACGTGGACGATGTCGGAGACAAAGAAGGGAGCATGGACGCGAAGGCAGACATCACAGGTCGGATACTAGACGTAGACGTGGCCTCGTGCTCGGACTCGGGCTGATTGTTCATTTCCGATCGCATACTGACAGGAGGGTGCAGGAACGTGGATGAAACCGAAGACGGAGAAGGGGGTGTGGACGACAACGTGGGTGCGGGCTCGGGCTGATCGACCGTCGCCGAGGGCAGGTACTCGAAATCAGACGTCAGGATGGAAAGTAGTGCAGGCGTGGTCGAAGGCGAGGGGAATGTGGACAAGATCTCGGGGAGTTCATTGGCAGCCGAATGTGCGAGCGAGTGAGAACGTAAACGTGACAGGGTAGGAGACGCCGATGGGAGGAACGTGGACGAAACTGAAGACGACGGAGGCGTGGACGCAAAGATGGGCTCGTTGTCAGTAGCCGAACGTGCGAGCGAGGAAGCATGAGATAGGGTAGGAAAAGAGGCCGAGGGTGGGAACGTGGTGGACAACGTGTATGCGGGCTCGGGCTGATCGAGCGTCACCGAAGGCGCTTGCGTTTGTTGAGATTCCGAAGCCGAGTGCGAAGACGAAGAGGGGAGCCGGGTGTCTGGCGTCGAGTGAGAAGATGAGAGGAACTCGTCGGGGGTGGTCGTTATCTCAGCGTTCGAGGCGATGGAGCACGTCACTGCTCGGAAACTGTAGGCATCCCGAGGAATGGGCTCAACGACGGGCTGCTCGCGTCTAACGATCGGGGGCTTGAACTGCTTCGCATGCGACCAGGGCGACGGGAAGTAATCGTCGTATGCAAACGCTGCACGCGCGCAACCGAAAACGTCTTCGAAGTGGAAAGGAATGTCGGGCGGCTGGAAAGGGTTCTTGCCAAGAAGACGGGGCTGAAGGACTTTGCGATCCTCGGGGTGGAATCCGCACCAAAATGCTGCGTCGCGGTCTTCTTCTGTCAGGTGGCCAGCGTGGACTAGTGGAGCACTGTAGCACAAGAACTGTCTGTAGTATTGTAGCACGTCGTCCTCGCAGTGCATTCGCGTTCTGGAAGTCTCTTGAACATCAGGAAAAACCTCCCGCGCTAGCGAGGGATAATTTGACTAAATTAGCGAAAATTAGCTACATTAGCTACATTATCTCCATTTCGTTGCCACAACAAAATTAGTGCTAATTATCAATATTTTCGCCGTAAATCAGGTATTTCTCAGATAGGATACCAATAATGGTGCTCTCAAATATCACATCATTATCATGTTTAACATGTTTAGCAATCATTATCAGATTTATTATAACTATCAATGAGTAAAACACAAATCCGAAAATTGTAAACAAGGCAACTAATAGGGCTGCGCGCCGTCAGTAATACGACCGTACACGGCAGGTTGACAAAACAAGGCATAGCCATACTGCATAGGCCCGAAAACTTACCTCTGGGATTGCTCAATGGTGCGACGGTAGTGCCTAGACAGTCATCTAACGGTGAATGAGTCCACGGGACAAAAACAAAGCGCGAATAAGACTCACCTTGGCTGAGGGACTCGGGACAAGAGCTAAGGCCTGGTAGAAGGCTGGACTGAGCCCTGGCGCGGCTCGATCTCAAGTTGAGGCTTGATGTACAACCAGTAGGCGCATGATACCCGCGGTACCATACAAGCAGTGGTGGGTGGGGAAGAGGGCGGGAACCAAACGAGCGGGTGGTGCGGGTAGGGGCAGGGAACGATGAGAGCAACAGGGACACCACTAAGTTGGTGGGTACGGCCAAGTAGGACCAGGTACAATGGGCTCCCTCCGCCCGTACTAGAACTTGCCCACAGAAGAGGTGGAGAAGGGTAGCTAGTGCCATGAAGTCATCTGCGAATACATGTATCCACATGAACGGTGACGGGAAAAGAGGAAGGGAGGGGGGTGGAGATGAACTTATTCCTGACTTGGTGCCAAGGCCACACCGAGTTTACCATCATCGCCTTGCTCATCGTCGTAGTTGCACCATTACATCACTTACTGCCATCACCGTTGTCGGTTTGCTGTGTTGCATCGTCATTGCTTGCGGCCAGCGGTAACGCACACCCCGCCACGGTCGTACCGTTATCATTTCACCACTGGCGCACAGGTAACCCTGACCCCAGGTAATCGGTGGTTGCAGTGGCGTGGTTTGGGACAACATGGGGCTGGGGCTTCGGTGGTGGCGTCAGCAATGGCAGGCGTTATGCCAAAATAGCTGTGTATATGCCAGTCAGTGGAAGTGGGGTGAGCGGGTTGAAGGGACCTACAGCCAAGACTAGTGACGTGGCAGTGTCAGGGTCGGCGGTGTCAGATGGGGATAGAGTTGGCGGACGGCTGTAGTTGTGGAGTGTGGAGTCACCGCAGCTGTGTGACAGTGGTCAATAAGTTGTAGGGCTACGTGGAATAGTACTTACGTTTTTTTTCTCCTTTTGAGGGTCGCACGTTAAGTGCAGAGGCAGCGTCCTGCCTCAGGTCAGTATGGCTGTTGACCTTGCTGCATTGAATATATTAGTGGGCTCAGAACAAAGGTGGGGATGGCAGCTGAACTGGTGACTGGTGGACGTTGGACTGGAGAAGACTCAGCGAAGGGAGGGATGCAAAAGAACCGACGTGGATGGGATTTTCTTTTGTTTGTTCAAGGAACGGGAAAAAGCTTCCCACGTCGGGCCAAACAGGACAAAACAACGAATGAACTTTTCGCTAAGTCCAAATCTGTGCGCTAAAAAATCCCCCAGCGCCAATACATAGAGAGTGCACGTCACTGGCGACGGGCGGTCACGTCGCCAAGGTGTCGCCAGCGCAGGACCCGAAATGTACGTGCCCCCAAGCCTTCTGATTACTCATAGTGTCCCTAGTGCACTTCATATGTTTCGTGCGTTTCGGATGTTTCGAACGCTTTCCGCTTACAGCCATGAGCATCCTTAGGGCACTTTGTATGTTTCGCACGTTTTCTATTTTTGCCCTTAGCGTCCTTAGGGCGCTTTGAGGGCGCTTTGCGCACTTTGCACATTTCGACTTTTCCCCTCGCATTCCCCAGGTTCCCCAGTGTGCCGCACCCCCGTGCGGCCTTAGTGACTCAAGCGCGACGCGTCTCAGATCAAGGCGGCCACCTCTGTGAACTTTTGCGTCCCGCGGAAGCGTGCGCGGCCATTTCCAATCATCTGCGGCCCCCAGACCAGCAGGGCCCATGCGGCCCACTGTTCCTGTTCCCAACCTCGCCGCACCTGCGTGCGTCCTTAGCGACTCAAGCCCAATGCGTCGCCGACCAAGGTAACCAGCTCTGCGAAGTTTCGCGTCCCGCGGAAGCGTGCACGGGCCGTTTGCGATCACCTGCGACCACCCGACTCAGCAGGGCTCAGTGTAGCCCACCGTTCCCTTTCCCGACTGTGTTGCACCTGCGTGCAGCCTTAGCCATTTGACACAGACGCCACCGCCACCCCCATGGATCTACCTACGACACCTCGCACCCCGCGGAGGCCTGCGCGCTCACTTGCGCCGCTTCATACCCCAACAATCCTGCACATCTTAGACGCATTCCCTAGTGATCAGCGATGGTTCAGGGTGTCAGTATTGATGTTTTGACTCTTTTCCAGTCGATTGACAAACTCGGTGGGTACAGCTAGACAGATTGGGGGCCAAGGACCCAATCTCTTCAAAATGGTCACACACCGTACACGGTGTACTCCACCCAGCAGTGTCATCATGAATATATTTCACGTCCGTGTACACCAGCGGCCACGACGCAGGGACATTTTCGGTATCAGTATTGGAATTACCACAGCGTTTACATAAATCCTTCAGTTAGCCGAGACATCTATCTCCTATTTTTGTAGATAATTAGCATTATGTCACCACCCGTGCAAAGGCGCTCATGATTATCAGCTCCTAGCGTGAATTACTCGCTCATTATCTCTATTACTCGGGATATCAATAAATTACAGGCGCTTAACCTTCGGTAGCGCGGGAGGTTTTTCCTGATGCAATACAGCTGTGCAGCTTCTGCCTCATGACCTGGTGCCGTGGGGTGGTATTGCCGAAGATGTTGACGAGGGATTGTCGGAAGAGGTGCCAGTCGCGCGAGTGATATCCACTGAGCGATCTCCAGAAGTCACGAAGCGAGGGGTCTACATAGCGAATGATCACGTCGACTCGCTGCGGGTCCGTCAGTGCGCAGTCATACGCCAGGCCTTCGTATTCTTCCAAAAAGTCCTCAAGCATATTGTTGCGGCCCGAGTAGTATGGAGCATACTCTGAACGAGGGGATGGCATCGCTGCCGGTCAGGTGCGTAGCGCGTACGGGTTGTCATCTTTGTCGTCGTCGTCGTAATACATCCCGGTAGAGCGTGTGATGGTGCAAACGAAGATGGGAGATGATGGTGTGAGATCGGAGTGGAAAGGTTACTGTGATGTTTATCGGGGGCAAGCGAAGACGAGGGGCCGAGAACTAGAGGGCAAATGTGCGAGCTCGGAGATTGGAACGGGAGGGCAATCGAAGCGGATACAACGAAAATCGAAAGGGAAAATAAGGGAACGACGAAGTAGAGATGTAGAAATTGAAAGTGGATGGGAGGGATCCGATATCGATGGAGGACGGAAGATGGAAAGATGAGGGCGGGACTATTGTTACGTCAACGATACCGAGCAAAGAGCGATAACCACTAGCACAAGAAATGGAATGAAGCTGGAATCGAAAGGAATGGGAGAAAGGGTAAGACTGGCGATCGAAAGGAGACGACTAGGAGGGGAAGGACGACGTGGATGGGAGGTGGCGGGAAACGACTAGATTTTGGCGATAACGAAATCGAGCTGGAGTAGAGCGAACGTCGCAGACTGAGGGGGGCTGATTGGCATTGCGTAGGCCACCAGAGGCGACCGAAAGGAAGGTGAAGGTTGTTGGGGCTGCTTGGTTGTAGGATTGGTCACCGGAGGCGACCGAAAGATGGAGAGGTTGATGGTTGAAAGGTGGGGGATTAAACCACTGAACTCTGCCTCACTGGGGCAGCCAGGTGAACGTGCTCGAAAGCGCGTGCGTGAGTAAACGTGGGCAGAGTGTGGAGGAGGGGGTAAGAGGAAAGCAGCCAGGAAGAAGGGAAAAGATAGTGGGAAATGTCCTTCGAGTGCCCGCGTTTGGGCCTGACTTCCGGGATTTTCACACTAAGAGTTTAAGGGGGGACAAGAGGCGACCGAGCGCTGTGATTCTCTCCGATGTGACCAGATGCCCTCCTAGAGCCTAAGAGTGGCAGTTTAAATACAGGAGGAGCTATAGAGCTAAGGTAAAAGCGGAAAGGAAAAAGGGTAACATAAAAGAGATATGAAGTGTAGACAAAGGGCCGCTGTAACGCCACCACTGGCGTTAGTCCGACTTGGACTGCGAAAGGGCGTTCACGACTTAGCAAAATATGTCTTCGAGGTCACGTGACCCAACACGAGATACACGGCGCTTCGACAAGGCACGTGATCTATAACTAATACACGAGGGCAAGTCGCACCACTCGGTAATCTGACGATCGATAAGGCGACTTGCACGGTGAGGCAAGCGAATCACACGTGGAGGAGATGAGAATGGAGTGGTGATTGAAGAAGACCAAGATGGCGTGTCTTGGTCTTATCGAGCCACTACTTATACATGTACGAGGACACTTTAAAGCTCCTCCCGAAACAATACGACTAATAGCGTAAGTAGCTTGAACCCTACTACAGCTATCCTAGGAATGACTCATGCCACATTGGCATGTGATTGTACAGCGACGCTGACTGATACGACTGTCCATGACACATTACTACTTACATACGAGGTCATCACCGTGAGTAAGAGTCCGAGACGTGCGAACCGGCGTGACATCACCCCCTTTTCAGCCGCGACGACCACGGCGCCGGGGAGTTCCGATCCTGCCAATCCATCCCTCCTGAACCGAGTCCACTCGATTGTGGATGTCCGCCATCTCCAGGCGGAACTTGCACCTGGCGACGTCGCCTTGAATGCCGCCAAGGGCCTGAGCGAGGGCGTGGAGCCTCTGTTCGATCCGCTCAGACTCACGCTTGAGGGCTCGGAAACAGTGCAACTCAGCTTTTAGCCTGACGTCCTTCAACTCGTTGACCGCCGTATCGAGGCGATGCTGGTTGGCGTGTCCAGTGGCGAGGGCGTGCATCTCCAGCTCGCCGTACTGGGGCTTGCCACGCTCCCGGACTTGAGGCTCCGCATATAGCGGCTTCGAGAAAGTCTTGTCGCTATCGGTGGCAAGGGCGAGGACGATGGGGTCCGCGGTCATGATGACCTGGACGTACGGTGCTTGGGTGGTGACGCCTTGGGCGTCGGTGATGGGGAAGTGAATGAACTTCTCCCCACGGTTGTGAACGTAACCATATGGGGCGAAGCGGGAGTCGGTGAGACGGCGGTTGAGCACCGCGGTGTGATGAGAGGTGGAGGGTACGTCCATGCGTAGGGCGCCTCGGTAGAGGGGGCGGCCTACCGTGTCGAGAGTGTAGGGAGTTTCACGCGGGTTGTCAGAATCGGTGGTTGACATGATGAAAGGGTGCTCATCGGGGTACCACTCCTTCAACTCCTTCTCGGGCTGCTCCCGGATCTGTCGCGCATCATCTCGTCGAATAACCGCCTCCTCTCCAGGAGGCGAGTTCTCCTTGCTGCTGCCATCGCCAACTGCTCGAGCCTCCACCGCTCTGCGGTCCTCTTCCAGTCCTCCCAGCGTAGGGTGGCCGGAGTCTTTGCCCGTTTCGACCCAATACTCGACTCGTACTGGGAGAGGTCCAGGTGAGGCAGACTCACTGTCTCGGAGAGCCGCACAAAGCCTGTCGACTTCGGCCTGCGTGTATGGTGTGGAGTTGAGTCGTTGGCCGTCGTCGTTGAGGAGCCAGTAGGTGGCGGGTGCGTTGGGGTGGTCGATGTCCTCAACAGTGGCAAGGTTGTTGACGGCGGCGGTGAGTTCTTGGTGGGTGAAGGCTCCCTGAAGGCGGGGAGTACTAGCGGTGGAAGAGGCGGGAGTGGGAATGGACATTGTTGAGTGAGTGAGGAATCCAGTGTGAGGAGATGGGGTAGACTTAGCGACATGCGACTCGCTTATATGCATTCTGGCGGCGGTTGAACTCCGCTCGTACTCCGCTATTGCTTCATCAGCGAATACGTCATCTTTGTTGATCCACTGGTTCTCCGAGTCGGGATACCCCTTCCATTTCACAAGGTATTGGAGTTTCCGACTTCTGCCGAAATGCCGTGAGTCTAGAATTCGCTCGATTTCGTATTCCTCTTCGCCGTCGACTAGATCCGGTGGTGGGTGCTGAAAGTTTTCCCCATGGAGAGGCGTTTCGCGGTAGGGTGTGAGTAAGTCGATGTGAAATACCGGGTGTATGCTCCACTGCGTGGGAAGTTCAAGTTGATAATTGACCGGTGACAGTACGCGTGTGATCGTAAAAGGTCCGTGCCGTCGCGCCGCTAGTTTAGCGGTTGGTTGATTGGTTCGAAGGTGACGCCCTTCCAGCCATACGCGATCCCCTTTTTGATATTTGGGCGTATCTCGGTGTTTGACCCATAGTGCCTGGGCCTTTTTGATGAGTGTTTGGGCTTCTTTCCGTGCTTCTCGGAACTGTTGAAGTCGCGTGAGTACCTGGGGAATGGGGGATGGCTTATCGATCCAATCAGCATGTGGGTTGTATCCCATCATGAGCGAAAATGGGGACTTCCTTGTTGCCTCGTGCAGCCAGTTGTTGTGAGCGAATTCTGCCATGGGTAGGAACCGCGCCCAGTTATCTTGACGCTCGTTGGTCCAGAACCTCAGATACTGCTCTGACCATTGATTGGTCCATTCCGATTGTCCGTCCGTTCGGGGATGATAGGCCGTGGAGATGTTCTGATAGATACCCAAGATTTGGCATAGTTTGCGGGTAAACTTGGATGCGAAGCGTGGGTCTCGATCACTGATGATCTTCGCCGGTAGTCCGAATCTCTTGAAGATATGGGTGACATACAGGGCGGCAGTTTCTTCGGCGGAGATCTCCTCGTTGCATGGGATGAATACTGAGGCCTTAGTGCAGTCATGATCGGTCACCGTGAGGATGGAGTCGTATCCCTGGGAGACGGGTAATTTAGTGATGAAGTCGAGTGCTATAACTTCAAATGGCTTAGCGTCGGTCATTGGTGTGATGGGGTTCAGCGGTGCTCTCGTCGGTCGATTGTTGACTTTGTGGCGTTGGCATTCCGCGCATCCCTGGACGTACTCAGTCACGTGTTTCAACATTTGGGGCCACCAGTAGTTGCGTTCGATGATCCTGGCTGTCCGCTTGATTCCTGGATGTCCGTATACTGGAGGATTGTGATGGTTTGCGATAATGGTGCGAATCACGTCTCGTCCTCCTGTGATTACTCTTGCTCCTCCGCGGTACCAAGTTCCCTCGACCTTCTTAAGTTTGTGTGGGTCCACCCAAGGGCGTAGGGTGTTTTCGTCTTGGTCGTGAGCTTCTGATGTTTGCGTCGCGAGGTTTCGTACGAATACAGCTTCGGGTAGTACTACGACTCCTTCGTTGTCTTTGTCACCGCGGTCGTAGTCGGGTCTTCGTGACAGTGCGTCTGCTTGCCCATTGTTAGTGCCTTTGATGTGATGAATCTCGAAGTCATATTCCATGAGTTCGAGGACTTCTCGAGCGACGCGGCGATTTATCTTCTGAGGTGATTTCCAGTGCGTGAGGTTGAGGTGGTCGGAGAAGATTTTGACTTTGTGCGGCGAGCCGGCTAGAAACGGTCTCCAGTGTCGCAGTGCTTTGACGATAGCTAGGAGCTCTAAGTCATAGATGTCGTAGTTGCGTTCTGCTTCGTTCAGGGTGGCGGAGAAATAGCCGATGGGGTGTCGTTTTCCGTCTTTCTTCTTCTGTAGGAGCACTGCGCCCACTGCGTATCCTGACGCGTCTACTTCGAGTTCGAACTGGTCTGTTAAGGTGGGGTGTGCGAGTACGGGTTCGCTGGTGACGAGATGCTTGAGGGTTTGAAAGGCCTTTTCTTTGTCTTTGCCCCAGGTCCAGTCGGTGTCTTTGCGCGTGAGTTTATTGAGTGCTCGTGCGTACGTGGCGAAACCGCGAATGAAGAGGCGGTAAAAATTGCAGAAGCCCAGGAAGGAGCGTACGTCGCGTACCTTTGTGGGGGTGGGCCAGTCGCGTATGCCTGCAATTTTGACGGGGTCCATGCGAGTCACCCCCTTTTCAAGGATTACCCCCAGGTAATCCATTCGCGGTTGGTGGAATTGGCATTTCTCGAGTTTGAAGTAGAGGTCGTGGTCGAGTGCGATTTGCAGGACCGCGCTGACAGCATCGATATGAGCCTGTAGACCCACTTCTTCGCTGGTGGCGATGCCGATGTCGTCCATGTAGACTCGTATGATCGTTCCGCGTGCCTCATAGTAGGGGATGATGTCGCCGAAGATGTCGTTCATCATGTTCTGAAAGGTGGCTGGGGAGTTGGTGAGTCCGAAGTACATGACAAGAGGTTCAAAGAGTCCGTATTTCGTTTTGAAGGCTGCTTTGGGCTCGTCACCTTCTTTGACTCGTATATTGTTATACCCCCATCGCACGTCGAGTTTGGTGTAGATGCGTCCATTCCCCAGATCGTTGATGAGCTCTGACATGAGCGGTAGCGGGTATTGGTTACGTACCGTACAGGCGTTGATTTTCCGATAATCTTGAACCGGGCGTAGTTTGCCGTCCTTCTTTTTGATGAAGAAGAAGGAAGAGGCGTAGGGCGATTTCGAAGGTCGTATGTAGCCCATATTGAGTTGTTCGTCCAGCCATTTGCGCAGTTGGTTGTCTTCGTCCTGCGACATGGGGTAGACTTTGCAGTTGATACTTGCTGGGGTGCCTGGTTTGAAGTCGATGGCGTGATCCCAGGATCGCGATGGCGGGAACCGATGGGACACTTCTTCGTTGAAAATTTTCGCGAAGCGTTGATACGGTTCAGGGAGGATGGCCGCAACGGTGTTCTCGTTGGCGGCGATGGCTAATTCGGTGGCCGTGGTGCGTATCTGGCATTCCTCTTCCAACTCCTGGACGATGTCTTCTGCTTCGTCTTGGGTGATGGCGGTGGCTATGGTAGTCCGTGGTTCTGTCGGGTTGATTGAGCGAAGTACCACTGGCAGCGCTCCTTCGTGAATGGTGGCATGAGCCCAGCTAATGGTGGGTTCGTAGGTAGCGAGCCATGGGTAGCCGAGAACTAGGTCTTCGTTCCCGATATCCGTGACTAGGAATCTCATAATTTTGTTAGTCCCTTTGGTTTGGACGTCGAGGTCGACAAAGTGAGTGATGGACCCAGCTTTGTTCTCGGTGTTGTCTATGTTCCATATCCTTTTGGGTCGCTCGAGGGTTTGTAGCCCGAGGCCCATGCGTTTCGCAAATGCGGGTCTTATAAAGTTGTCGGTGGCGCCTGAATCAACAAGCCCTTTTATGTCGGCCATGGAGTAACTGGTACGAATCGAGACTGGAATTCGGAGCGAACGGTAGCGAGTCATGATTACAGAGTTACAATTAACTGCCCTCACCCAGGCCGATGGGTTTAGGCATCCTGAAAACCCTCTTGGGTCCATAGGTCCTTGAATATGAGGTCTTTCACCTCGTCACTGGCCCCTCTGATAGTGTCCATCCATCCTTTTGCTTGTTCCTCGGGGGTTGCTTCGGCGCGGCGTGCGGTCGCTGGTTCTTGACTGTAGTAGTCGGTGTCCGCGCTTCGGCTAGTGCTGGCACGCGGCTGGTACGGCTGCCTTGGCTTTCTGGGTCGCGTACAGTCTCGTGAGAAGTGACCGGGGTTGTTACAGTTATAGCAGATAACTTCCCTCATGTCGCGATGCTGCCCGCCGCCTCTTGCTTGTCCTGGGCCTCCTCTAGGTGGGAATGGGGGTCGTTGATAGTTCCCTCTGTTGGGATCCCCGACTTCCGCGACTCGGGCGCGGGTGCGGTCTGCCGAGGTGTCCATCGTGTTTGGGTCGTAACGTGGTGGTGGGAATCGCGGTGGTGCCCATTGCGGGGCGTAGCCGCGCTGTTGGTTTGATCGCGGTTGCGGCGCGTTTCGTGGGGTGGTAGTGTTGAGGCCTAGCCTTGCTCGTAGGTGGATGTACTGCTTTTGGCGGCGTAGGGCGGCGTCCTTCCACTCGTTGAAGGTTTGGGGGTCATCGAGTTTGTAGATTTTTGTGAACAGAGCCTTCGGCAGTCCTGCCGTGAATCGATCCAGTGTTTGGCGGTTGTTGAGGCGATAGTCAGCCTTCCGTGCGAGCTGCTCGAAATTGGTGACGTACGAATCAATATCGTCTCCAATCATTTTGAATCCTTTGGCCAGTGTGGCCTGCGCCTGCTCCTGCTCGAGTACGTTCGAGAAGCGGTCCGAGAATCCGGCTGTCAAGGTGTCCCACAAGAAGGGGTCGTATCGGTTTCGTCCATGGTGTAGCTCGTTGTTAAGCCACTGAAGAAATCCGAGTGTCCAGTTGGATACTCGAGGTCCTTTGATGAAGCCTAGGAACAGTAGGCATCGTCGATAGACGTTGGTCATAATTGGCGCCTCTGCGTTTTGTCCCCAGTAGATGTGCCATTGAGTGAGAAATGACTCGTACTCATCTCTGTTTCCATCGAATATGTTGGGGGGTGTTGCGCAGCAATGCACGCAGCTAACAGGAATGGTGTTCTCACCTTTGAGTAGGTTGAGAGACTGCAAGAGTGGAGAGGGCGCACAAGTGAGAAAGAGAGTGAATGTCTATTCGCCTCCCTCCCCATAGGAGGGTTTTTATACTCTATGGTCCTACCCTGACCATTTGCGTAAAAGTGATGAGTACAGGCGTCCACAATATCGCGTTTTTACACACGCCTGATGTAAACTACCACTTCGAGATAGGCATAGGGCTTCTCTCACTTGGAGGGCGTATTGCGCCCGTTGTAGTACGTATCCCAACTACCGTAATAGGCAAACATACTACTGTAATGTCGTAACTGCTATAGATAAGGTCCTTACGTACTTATCACGTTCCAACACTCCCCCTTGCTTAGTGCAGCTTCGAAAGCGCTTCTAAGCAATTGATAGCGTCCTCACGAGCCTAGGCATCGAGTGAGGGTTGTGTAAGAGTCGATTAGTAGTGTCGTGTCCAATCCGAGTCTCTAACACGTCTCATCAAGTTGTGAATGTCCATTATAAACGACATTTTCCAACTAGGCGTGTCATATGTCATCCCCATTAGGGACAGGACATGCGAGCTCCCCTCTGGTAGCTCATGAAAGGCTTGGAGCCAGTTGTCTGCTGGTTAAAGCGACATTACACCATAACTTGAAGAGAATAAGGTGACTCTGTCCCGTTTTAAGGAGACAGTTGCTTGTGATGCACTCCTCTTGAAGAAGAAGCGGTGGACGCTGTTGAACATAGAGAAACATATGTTCAGCTTCAGAAGGTGCGGTGGCAGTGGAGGGACAAAAGTTCCTTCACGCTTTCCCCTCACGAGTCACCATCATCAGATATGGTGTGTGTGCGCGGTAGCGCACCAAACTCTAGCCCTAGCTGTTCCCTGAATTTAAGGAACTTAATGCGACCCAGATTCTTAGTAAACAGATCTGCGGGGTTCTCGGCTCCTTCAATAAAGAATAGTTCTATCTTCTTCTCACGGATCACATCACGAATGTAATGGTGACGTAGATCAATATGTTTGATCCGTTTCTCCTGAACAGGATTAGAAGATAAGAATATGGAGCCTTGATTATCTCCGCATAATGGAATAGGTCCGAGGTTTATTCCAAGCTCACTAAACAGCGAGCGAATCCAGACCAATTGTCTGCTTGTGTCACACAGCGACATGTATTCTGCTTCAGTAGATGAGAGCGCAATTGACTTCTGCGCTCTCGAGTTCCAGCAGAACACTCCATTTGCCATTTTTACTAAGTAGCCCGTAGTGGACTTTCTGGTTGTTGGGTCAGAGGCCCAATCAGAATCTGCATATGCTATTATCCCACCATCGCTTTTGCCGTCAAAGACAAGCGCATAATTAGAGGTGCCAAGTAAGTAGCGGCAAATATAAAGTGCACGCTTCATATGGTCCTCAGATGGGTTGGCAGCAAACTGCGCCATTTTGGTAACAGCATAGGCAATATCCGGTCGCGTTCCAATCATTATGTATAGGAGAGATCCTATTACTTGTTGATATGACGCGCGGATCTCTGGGGTTGCTGTTCCCTTATTAGGGATTGGATGGTACCCTTCCGGTAGTGGGGTAGGTACTGATTTGGCGTTAATCAGATTAAAACGCTGCAGCACTTTCTGAAGGTAATCCTGCTGATCTATCAGGATTCTACCCTTAGAACGTAGTATGCGCATGCGTAGAAATTCTTTGGTATCACCCAAATCTCTGCATTCCCAAATCTCCATGAAGCGTTTCTTCAGGGATGCTATGTCCTTTTTATTTCTTCCAAGGAAGAGGACATCATCGACATAGACGATGACTACAATAGTTCTATCGTCATTTACAAACAGACCTGAGTCTGATTGAAGTCTTGTGCAGCTAAGAGTACTCATGGACTTATCCAGCGCTCTCCACCAAGCGAGTGCTGCTTGTTTAAGTCCGTATATTGCTTTCCTCAAGCGCATGACTTTGTTTTGTTGGCTAGGGTCTTTAAACCCTTCAGGTTGTTCCATATAGAGTTCCTCATCAAGGTCTCCATATAGGAAGGCAGTTTTGACGTCAAGTCCAGAGATGTGCCAATCCTTCAGCGCTGTGAGCGCGAGCATCATCCGGACTGTCTCAAACCGTACCACTGGTGAGAATATTTCGTCATAGTCAATGCCTTCAACCTGAGAGAAGCCTTTGGCGACTAGCCTGGCTTTCTTACGGCCATCTGACTTTAAGTCAAATACCCATCTATTCTTGATCACCCTTCTGCCTTTTGGCGGGTTGACAAGATCATAGACTCTGCGTTTGCGAAGAGAGTCAAGCTCTTCTTCACAGGCATTACGCCACTCCCCCTGGGATTCACTTGGCATTTTAAGAATGTCCTTATAGGTCCATTCACGTATATTAGAGGTATCAGGTGACTCTAGATCCACTGGTGAAACTGCTTTGGCGAGCAGAAGATCTAGAAATTTGACTCCCCCTTCCTGAGCTAGGCGGATCAGAAGTTGCTGATCAACTTCGTCTGAATCATGCGGATTATCACTCTTCGCACTGGAAGAATCAGAATCGGCTGGGTCAGGATTAACACCTGAGACCGTCTGATCTTGACGCGAACGCGGCTGGGAGCTACCCGGCTGCGGTGCAGTCAACTGTCGCCACGTGCGAGTCCGCGCAATGTCTCGAATAATCGTAGTAGGAGGCCTATCTCCATAGACATTTTCAGGACGAGTAACTGGTTTCCTTATACGCCCCGATCTCCTAGGTTCACTAGGACCAGGTACTGGAACAGGGGGTAAAGGCGGAGGTAGCTGCGATCCAGATCCTCCAGTAGAACTACTAGGAGGAGGTCCAGCGGCCGGCTGGGGAGCGCTTCTCCCTTTGGTATTAGGAGGCTCAGGTGGTAGGTCGTCATCATCACCAGGAGTGGTATCGTCATTTAACAGCTCATCTGGAGCTGTGTCGTCTAACTGAGTTACACCACGGGGAATACTCCTAGAATTATTTCTAGGACATCTAGGAAATAACGCTTCATCAAAGAGAGCCTTTTCTGAATAGAACAAGGTATTTGGCGTGCGCATGAAGACGTCAGCCTTCATTCCAGCTCCTCTTCCGAGGTAAATCATTAGCTCGCTTTTGGGAGAAAGTTTATTCACCCGGCGAGCTTCTGGAATATGTACATAGGCGCCACAACCAAATACTCTGAGATGCGATATGTCAGGGACGTCATTGTGTAATAGTTTGTAAGGAGTCTGCCATTTGAGGCGACTTATGGGGGTTCTATTGTAACAATGTGCAGCATGTTGTACTGCAAATTCCCACCAACTCTGTGGTAAACAAGCATCAAGGCGCATGGCCTGAGCTTTGTCCATTATGGTACGCATAAAGCGCTCAGCGCGCCCATTTTGCTGTGGCGTATGTGGCGCAGACTGTAGCACTGTTATGCCGGCATCCTTAAGCTGCTTTAGGAAAGTGTCCGATTTATATTCACCGCCGGCATCAGACATCCATTCTTTTATGGTAGCGTTAAATTGATTTTTTATTAACGCAAGCCACTGCTTTAGTGCCGTAATAGCAGAGGCCTTATCCCGTAAAAGAGTAATCCATGCAAAGGAAGTATAATCGTCAAAGAAGACGATAAAATACTTGTATTTGTGGTATGACGGTATAGGGAAGCTTTTCAAATCAGAATGAATTCGATTGAAAGAGGCTTTAGCCCTTGTATCGGACGGAGGATGTGAGGCAGCAGGCATTTTGCCTTGTGCGCATCCAGGACATATTACATCAGAGGTGGGAATTGTTATCCCTTCTGGAAAGCCCTTAGTGTGTTCCTTGGCTCGTCTTAGAACCTCTTTGGATGGGTGTCCGAGGCGACGATGCATAAGGTCATAGTCTACATTAATTAACGCAGACTGGTTCGCAATATGCGACTCAGTTAGAGTGGATATAGAGGCATCTAGCCAATATAGGGATTGTCCGTGAAGAAGGGGTTTACATTGGACAATCTTTTTATTTTTACGTAGCAAGTTAATATGCCGCGAATTCCCCAAAACGCGCAAACCTTGCTGTAGAAAAACTCCCATAGATAGAAGACGCGTGCTCATAGAAGGTATGTATAGAACCAGATATACCCGAGTAGTAACAGGTTTGTCTGCGACGTAATGTTCTAGCAAGACTGTTCCGGTTCCTTCAACATACAACATTTGAGCTGCTGTCTTTACAGGAATTCGTTCAGACTTAGCAATTTGCTTGTAGTCGATGAAGTCACTAAGTTTATTAGTGAAGTGTGCTGATGCTCCTGAGTCAAGGAGCCACATATTTTGAGTGCGCTTTAAACACTCTGCGCATTGACTGAAGTACTCATTGTGCTCACACTCAAGTAAATCAAGGAGAGCGCTGTTAATATTGTACATATCGAGTGACTTCGGTACTATTACATGCGAATCCCGTAGATATACGTAACCGTTACAACTGCCATCCCTTAGACTTTTTGGGGGCAGGGCTAATACTGTAACGTTATCAGCATGTGGTGCGCAAAGTGAAGAGAAGACGTACTCTTCTTCATCAGATCCCCAATCAAGGGAGATCTCGTCATCCGGTCCGGTTAGAAAAGACTCCGGAGTCAGCGAACGGCCAGTAGAGGCCGGTGTCGGGATAAGAGGGTCAAAACGGGGGTCCGTTGGACGACCATTATCGTACAGGAACTGCTGGTTACTGCGCCAAATTTCTTCAATTTGGTCGTTAGAACGTGATCCACCAAGGGTGTCTTTTTCGCGAGTAGCCTGCTTGACTGTTGCTTCAACAATTGAAGCAGGGTTGACGTAAGGAGGCGTGGGGGCACGGTTTTCTTTATCAGAATCCCATCGCTTATCGTCAATCCCGATAAGTCAAGTTGGAGAGCGTTAGAACGCTCACCGAATATTTCCGTGTCATCTAGCCCGGCGATATTCATGATCGGTTGTGCGCTGCCAGAAGGCTGCTGCGACATATCGATATCGACATCAGAGTCATACTCCTCGTCCATGAATTTTTCGATACGGGGACGCATCTGCGCGTCAATCTCGGCAAAGCGCTGCTCGAGCGTCTTTACGGTCTGGACTGTAGCGGGTACATCCAGCCGTTCAGCGAGCGTCAATGCCTTGTTGACGGAAGGAAAGAAGCCGGGGGTCCTCTGAGGTGAGGAGGATTCGACTTCGATTCGTGTAGAGACACCGGATGACCCAATATGAGTCACCTTGTGGGAAGTAGGAGGGGCTAATGCGGCGACAGAAGCAATATGCGAGTGCTGTGGAGCACGGGCAGGTGCCTTGCCTTTCCCTTTGCCTTTGCCTCTTCCGGAACCACGTCCTCCGCGCTGCCTAAAAGGCTGCTGCTGATTGGACGGGCCAGGAGCGCTAGGCTGCTGCGATGTACCCTGCTTCGAAAAGCGAGGGTCGGTGCGCTTCCGTTTAACGGCAGAAAGCTTCTGCGCGTTATGAACGGCCTTATGCTGTCCTCGATTAGTCTCAGTCTCATACTGGCTTTCAACGCAAGCCGAGACTGTATCGAGCTTAAGATCTGCAATGGGAAGGTTGTTGCACATGACAGGGATAAGGTGCTCCCATTTCTGGGGCAAAGCGGACATGGCGATAAGAGCCTGCAGCTGAGGCTTGATGGCAAGTGTGGTGGCGGCAGCACCAGTTCCGATAGTAACGGAACCAAGACGAGAGAAGGCGGCAGCCATCTTCTCGAATTGAGGGGCAGGGTGCTGATTAGAATTGAAGCGAATAGAAATCGCTTCTTTGAAGTCTTTGTAGATGCGGGGCATAGATACCGCACCGTACCGGTCTTTTACGGAGTCCCAGAGCGCCTGGGAAGTGTTCCCAGTGACAGCCTGCTGTATAGCGGGCGAAAGGCGGAGGGTGAGATTACCCCTGGCCATCTCATCGCTTCGATCCCAAGCTGGCTGTTCAGCAGCAGCAGCGGGACGGGCGATGGTACCAGCGACAAAGCCCCAGAGCCCTTGGGACATAAAGAACGCGGTCATCTGCTGAGACCAAGTGGCCCAATTAGAGCCATCGAAGACGGGGACAAGCTGAGTGAGTTGAGAGGACATAGTTTTGATAGATCTGTTGGCTTTGAGTACGTCAGCATTGCGTTATTATAATAACAATACTGAGTGAATCAAAAAGAATTGCCAACGCCAGAGCACGGCTATTAGCAATACAATGCGTGACAATAGCCCAATATTAGGCTGTTTCCAACAGAATGGGCAGCGCCCATTTTGACATTTGGATCACAAATGCCATGCGTCGGACTATCCTGCTCGACGTCACCCCAAGGTTGAGCTATTCGATACTCCAAGATTAATTGGAGCCGTAATAGAGCCTTGTTTAGTTAGGCGATTGGCCAAGTCTGTGTACTCCTCAAGAGCACAATACTGAGCTCGCTATTAACCAGGGAGCCTCCTTGAGTCTAGTGCCTACAACCGCACGAGTACCTCTTTGCAAAGGTAACAACGTGGTGGGCGATGACCACAAGGCGCAACTCTATCAAAGAGTGCGACGGCAAACCCTGTAGCAGGGCCCATAACCTGTTGCGCAGCAATGCACGCAGCTAACAGGAATGGTGTTCTCACCTTTGAGTAGGTTGAGAGACTGCAAGAGTGGAGAGGGCGCACAAGTGAGAAAGAGAGTGAATGTCTATTCGCCTCCCTCCCCATAGGAGGGTTTTTATACTCTATGGTCCTACCCTGACCATTTGCGTAAAAGTGATGAGTACAGGCGTCCACAATATCGCGTTTTTACACACGCCTGATGTAAACTACCACTTCGAGATAGGCATAGGGCTTCTCTCACTTGGAGGGCGTATTGCGCCCGTTGTAGTACGTATCCCAACTACCGTAATAGGCAAACATACTACTGTAATGTCGTAACTGCTATAGATAAGGTCCTTACGTACTTATCACGTTCCAACAGGGGGTTCTCCTACTAGCTTGTCTGTCCCGTGAGGGGCTCCTGGCGGTGGTCCTGCTGCCGGAGGCGGTGGTGGCCCTCCTCCAAAAGGGTGTCCGCCGCCTCCACCTCCGAATTGGGGCGGTCTTCCTCCTCCTCCACCTCCCGGTGGGCCTTGTCCGAAGTTTCCTCCTGGTCGCCTTGGTGGTGGGGGGCCTCCTGCGCCTGGCGGTGGATCCGGCATGTCTGGTCCTACCACTCTGAAAATCGCCGCATCGTCGGCGGTCATACGGTGTCCTGTAACTGGGTTGATAGGTCGTAGGTGGGCTTCGGCTTCTTCTGCGATCCTTCGTGCTTCTTCAATTGCGAGGTCTTCTCTGGTGATTGTTGCTGTGGCCATGTCTGCGGGTGCGTGGACCTCGATGTTTTCGGGTTCGTTTATGCGGAGGGACTCAGCTGTTTGTATAATCTCCCCGACTTCGGACTCGTCATCTGCGTTAGTTTCTTCGTCTCCTTCGCTTGTCTCCGAAGGGGCGGGAGTTCTGGGTTCGGATGTACTGGGTTCTTCCTCTGGTTGTCCGTCGATGCGTCCCCACTGTTCTCGAGTGGGTAGGTTCCTGGCGTCAATGTCGCAGTTATAGTTTTCTTCCTGCAGGTCGAACCGCGTCGTATCGGTTGTCTATGGGGTTCCACGTAATCTCAACCCAGCACAAGTTATCAAAATTGAACTCAACGGGGCGGTATCGGGTTGGCCCCGATGCGAAGTCTACGAAGTAGCCGGTCTCCTCCTCGGTATTCTCTCCACCTGGCGGCTCCTAGGAATTGTTCTGGTACGTTGCGGTCTCCCCTGCGTTCAAGGGAGTAAGTTTGAAAGTTTCTCCACTGGTCTTGGGTGGTGAACGCCACGATGAAGGGATCTTGGTCTTAATGTAACGCCACCACTGGCGTTAGTCCGACTTGGACTGCGAAAGGGCGTTCACGACTTAGCGAAATATGTCTTCGAGGTCACGTGACCCAACACGAGATACACGGCGCTTCGACAAGGCACATGATCTATAACTAATACACGAGGGCAAGTCGCACCACTCGGTAATCTGACGATCGATAAGGCGACTTGCACGGTGAGGCAAGCGAATCACACGTGGAGGAGATGAGAATGGAGTGGTGATTGAAGAAGACCAAGATGGCGTGTCTTGGTCTTATCGAGCCACTACTTATACATGTACGAGGACGCTTTAAAGCTCCTCCCGAAACAATACGACTAATAGCGTAAGTAGCTCAAACCCTACTACAGCTATCCTAGGAATGACTCATGCCACATTGGCATGTGATTGTACAGCGACGCTGACTGATACGACTGTCCATGACACATTACTACTTACATACGAGGTCATCACCATGAGTAAGAGTCCAAGACGTGCGAACCGTGACAGCCGCGTGGCCGAGGTGATCGAGTGTCCAAAGACGAGCGGTTTCGGGCTCAGAGGCCGAGCTACCGTTACAGCGCTCTGAGCAATTGTATAAGGCGAGTTAATACTCAAGCCATGATTAGAAGGGAGTCTTTCCCGGAACTGCGAGAGAGGTTTCGAGACTGAGTCTTCTTTGCCATCCCATTTCAGCTTTATGAACCTTTTGAGTTCATTGGGCCGATTTTTCGGTACAACGACCGGAAATGTTTCGATTCTCTAGAAAGAATCTATGTATGCGGAAGACAAGCGAAGGCATCGCTTGATATACCTTCCATAGTATCCTTAAACAAGGAACTGTGATGGCTCGAAAAGTTTATGAAGACTTTATTTTGGTTCCATGTAGAATTTTCAGGCTTGTTTCGAGACCAAGTCTACAGTCTTGAAACTCAGTTGGACGAGTAAAACTCAAGTCCTAACTGACTTCTGAACTTCTCAAACTTAATACGCCCAAGGTTCTTGGTAAACATGTCTGCGGGATTATCTGAACCATCTATAAAGAATAGTTCTATTTTCTTGTCCTTTACTACCTCTCTTATGTAGTGGTAGCGTATATCAATATGCTTGATACACTTTTCTTGGACAGGGTTAGAGGCCATAAAGATGGACCCTTGATTATCACCGCAGAGTGGTATAGGGCTTAGTTTGATGCCAAGCTCAGTAAAGAGCGACTTAATCCAAACTAGTTGTCTGCTAGTGTCTGACAGCGACATATATTCAGCCTCAGTAGAAGACAGCACGACTGTTTTCTGCGCTCTAGAGTTCCAACTGAATATCCCATTAGCCAGTTTAACCATGTAACCTGTAGTAGATCGCCTATTATCTGGGTTTGAAGCCCAGTCAGAGTCCGCATAGGCAATTAAGCCTCCATTTGATTTTCCATCATACACCAAAGAGTATGAGGAAGACCCAAGTAAATAGCGGCAGATATACAGCGCTCTGTTCAAATGGTCCTCAGAGGGGTTTGCAGCGAACTGTGACAGTTTAACAACTGCATAGGCAATGTCAGGGCGAGTCCCAAGCATTATGTATAGGAGTGAACCTATAACTTGCTGGTATTTGCTCCTGATGCTTGGGTTGACTGGCGCGTCATTAGGTACTGGCTGGTACCCTTCAGGAAGTGGAGTCATAGTTGCTTTCGCATCTGTGAGTCCAAAGCGTTGCAGCACCTTTTCTAAGTAAGTGGTTTGATCTAAAAAGATCTTTCCATGTTTCCGCTGAATGCGCATACGCAAGAATTCCTTTGCGTTGCCTAAGTCACGACATTCCCAAGCCTTCATGAACCTATTCTTAAGCTCATTTAAAAGGGCTTTGTCTGATCCCATAAAGATCACATCATCAACATAGACAATGATCACTACAAGGGCGCCACTCTTACCTCTATGGGTAAAGAGTCCTGAGTCAGATAGTAGCCTTATACAGCCCATCGCAGCCATGGACTTATCCAGTGCTTTCCACCATGCTAAAGCAGCTTGTTAAGCCCATAAATGGCACGTTTAAGTCGCAGTACTTTATTTTCCTGCCCTTTGGCTTTGAAGCCCTCAGGTTGTTCCATGTATAGCTCTTCATCGAGCTCTCCATATAGGAAGGCAGTTTTGACGTCTAGTCCAGTGATGTGCCAATCCTCTAGCGCTGCAAGCGCAAGCATCATCCGGACAGTTTCAAAGTGCACTACTGGTGAGAAGATTTCATCATAGTCGACGCCTTCAACCTGAGAAAAGCCTTTGGCAACAAGCCAGGCTTTCTTGCGACCATCAGTCTTTTGATCAAAGACCCATCTGTTTTTATGATCTTCCTCCCTTTAGGAGGGTTCACAAGCTCAAAGACATTACGTCTGCGAAGTGCCTCAAGTTCCTCGCGACAAGCAGTCTTCCATTCCTTTTGTTGCGCTGCAGGCATGCGCATTATATCTTTATAGGTCCACTCCCGTATATTGGAAGTGTCTAGTGGTTCCAGATCATTAGATGGAACTGCTTTGGCAAGCAGATGATCTAGGAATTTTACTCCCCCTTCCTGAGCAAGGCGTGACAACAAATCATCTACTTCATCCTCTGAGGGTTCTGGCGGAGCTTCACTCTCAGCAGTGGAGGGTCAGGGTTTGTCTCAGGAAATCCTCCTGGAATCTGCCTTGCCCTGGCGTACTATCAGTCCTGGAGCGACCAGGCTGTGTTCCAACCATTCTTTCCACTTGCTACTTCCGCTCAACGTCTTTTGTTATTTGTGAGGGGTGCCTGTCCTCCCCATAGACGTTGTCAGGACGAGTAGGTACTTTCCTCAAGCGCGCAGACCGTCGTGTAGTGCTGGTTCTGGCGCAGGAGGCGGAGGTGGTTGCGCTTCTGGCTCCTCTGGTGCCACTGAACCGCCGTCGTGGTCTGGCGCATCCTCCCTATTCTGCCTCTGTTTAGGGGGATGATGAGTAGGCATATCATCGTCAAAACCACTTGGAATGGGCTGTGTAGGTGACTGGTCATCCTCCATAGGAGGTTGATTGTCTACTGGCTCATTGACGCGGGTTGTACCCCGCACCCTTTGCGTCTCACACTTAGGGTAAACAGTCTCATCAAATAAAGCAGTAGTGCTGGTGAACACTGT